>CM074728.1:9304190-9546690 GCA_037306005.1 Rhinophrynus dorsalis
AAAATAGCGGCCATGGCATTCCCTACATAGACTTAACATTGGACAGAAGCCAATTTTTTACCGGCCTGCCGGTAAAATACCGGCTGGGTGGCAACCCTAAACCCATACTTAGCTTACTAATGCCAGAAACCCTAATCGATCCTGTCAGTGTTGCCCTTGTTTTCAAGAGAAAACCTTTTCAATCAGTCCTGAATGTTATGTCCCTGGAGGCAGACATGACAGATGCTGCTAGTTTTTTTAAACTGAAGCATGTAGAGTCCATGAGCCTACTTCACCCTTTAAAGGGATAGTAATGTTTCACAAAAAAGCAGCTCCAATTAAAGGGATAGTAATGTTTCAAAATAAATCAGCTCCAAATTAATCTTCATAGTATTTGGGCCATGGAGAGTGTTATTTCAATGCTGTCAGAGTTGTAGTACAAGAGTAATTGAATGATAAAGTTTCCCCCTCCATCCCCTTTCACCTAGTGTAAGTCACCTCCCCTCAGATGTGGAATCTGCTCCTGTGACCAGACAGATCACAGCAAGGGACAATCTTCTTTCTGTGATCTTAGGAAAACACTGCCCCCTTGACAGGTTTTTCCTTATGATCACTGAAGATTGTCCCTCTCTGTGATCCATCCGGACAGTATTGCTGCTCTGAGGTGAGTAGTGTTACACTAGGTAAAAGGGGTGGGAGGGGGGATACTTTATCATTCAACTACTGTTGAACTACAACTCTGACAGTATTGAAATAACACTCTCCATGGCCCAAATACTATGAAGATTAATCTGAGCTGCTTTTTTGGTGACGCATTACTATCCCATTAAAGATCAGAGGGTGTGCAGTGAACAGAGTTTGTGGTCCTGTTAGCAAGAGTCATGTCTGCCTCCATGGACAAGACACAGGACTGATTTAAGTTGTTATCCCTCATAAAGGTTTAACCCTTTGCTTGCCAGAGGGTACACAACGCAATGCAGAGCAATGCGTTGCGTACCCCCTCTGGCATGCAAAGGTTTAAGGGCAAGATTCGTAAAGACCATTAACATTTCATGTCCTTAGTATTGTAAGTAGGAGGATATTATTATGAAGTGTTAAGCAATTCCCACTGCTGGGAGATTCTTCATTCAGAAGTTATCACATCTCAAAAGTATTGAGTCTTTCATGATTTCCGAGATCTTTTATTTGCTCACAGTTCTGTGAGGGCTAACCACGCACAGGCTAAATAAATATTTCAGTAAGAAAACGGTGTTCAATTAAAATACATGTTCCGCTCTACTGCTTCTTGACAAGTTGATAAATTGATTGTTTTAACTCAAGGACTGGCCACACAGGCACGCGGCGGTCACTTAAAAGGATAGAAATCCCCCCCAAGCAAAATGACACCAAAATACAGCAATCATATAAACATACTGAACGCACTTAGTCCCATCTCTCAAACCTTTATGGTTTGAGAGATGTAAGGCAAGACAGACCTCCGCTCCCTCCCCCTTCTGCCTGACGAGCTGTAAAGCTGTCAGAGGCAGAATCCGGTCAGCCGACTTTCGGCGGTTCTGCAGGAGTGCTAACATCGAGATATCCAACTATAATTACTTCATAGGAATGGTCTACAACATGTGCTTGCAAGCCAGGCACACGTTTTAGACCATACCCATGAATTAATAATACGGAGATATCTAGATGACAGCGCTCCTGCAGAGCCACCGTCTGGTGCTGGAAGCAGGATCTCATGATGTCCGCTATACAGCGGACGTATGAGAAGGGGGAGGGAGCGGAGGTCTGTCTTGCCTTACATCTCTCAAACCATAAAGGTTTGAGAGATGGGACTAAGTGTGTTTGGTATGTTTCTATGATTCCTGTATTTTGGCATCACGTTGTTCGGGGGGGTTACTATCCCTTTAAGGACCAGGGACCTTTTTTTTTTTTTTTTTTTTGCCGAATCTGATTCCGGACTCCCCGCATGGCATGCAGCCACACGGGGAGCCGGGAATTCTATGACGGTCCAGGACCTTCATGGGTCCTTAAGGGTATAACAACCCATGACAGTCCAGGACCGTCATGGGTCCTTAAGGGGTTAAAAAAAAAAACACTCTCTGCTTTTCTCCAACGTGCAAGGACTGGCTGAATTTTTGACTCCAGGGCAAATTGTTGTATGAGGCCCCGATATGAAGCCATCAGCAAAATACTTCCCCTTATCTACATAGCTACAGTCAAAAATGCACACATCAGATACACATCATGTCACATTGGAAAATACATAGCTAATAACAGAAATTCATATCAAAAGCCAAATCAGTTTATTGGAGAAATTTATGATATATCTGTGGTCCCAAATTCACATGCATCAACTTGTCACTAAAAGTTCACAAACTACTGGAATAAAAAGTTATTTAAAGGGATAGTAATACTTAAAATGTAAATATGTACTGTGGTGTGTAAAACAAGGGTTCTCCCACTACAGAGAGGTGTTTTATTCAAAAGTTATTACAGCTCAAACTAGAATGTTTTTATGTGCAGTGTCACAGTAGCCTGAAATTGTACGGTGGAGCTGTTGCTATGCCATCCTATAGAGTTTTATGGTCAATTGACCAGAGATGTCCATAGGATAGTGTAGAAACAGCGCCACTGTACAATTTCAGGGCACTGTGATACTACACCTAAAAAATTCAAGTTTGAGCTTCAATAACTTTTGAATAAAAAAACGTCCCTGCAGAATGCAGTGAATGTGAAGTACAGGCGATCTGTACGGAGACTTCTGTGTAAGTTATTCACATGGGTGATTGTATAGATGTTCACCACAAACACATACCTCCCAAGTGTCCCTCTTTAGGAGGGACAGTCCCTCTTTTAGACCCAAATCCCTCTGTCCCTCTTTCCCACCCTGATGTCCCTGTTTTTAGGAAATCAAACTGTGTGGTGTGTATATAAGTATATCACATTGCTCTACAGCAATTAAACTCATATTAATCTTCATTACATGGGTTTATAAATTAGTCTGTGTAAATAGAAAACCTTTGGTCTTGTTAGAAGTCATTTATTAGGTTACACAAGGGGGTATAAGTAGGTCATGAAATAGATTAAAAATTATTGGTAATGCCCCGCCCACCAGCCACACCCACAGCAAAACCCCCTAAAACACGTGTCCCTCTTTGGCAATTTGAAATGTTGGGAGGTATGCAAATATGCAATCAATAAAAGCCCATGTGGCAGCCGGTCAGTGATGTTTGTGTCACAGTCTTTTGTCCTGTCCACGAGCGACACCTCCGGACCCCCCACGACAGCTGGGTAATGCAGCAACGCTGGGTTAGCATGGGTGGTTTGATTGTTGGTATAACACAGGTCATCTGTGTGTGGCCTAAGGCCTACTTCTTATGAGTGACACCGCACAAACTTTATTGCAACAACATATTTCACAGAATAGACATTGCTTTCTATGTTGTCATTCACATGGGTCGCTACAACAAATTTGCCCATGAGAACTAGGCCTCAGAGGAAAACGTATGCACATATATTTCAGCAGTGAAAAGGTTAATCATTGTGGCGTTTGTTGACCTACTTATTCAGCTGTATTTACTGAGTGCCATTATGAAATACAGATCAAAGGCTGGCACAGATGCACTGTTCTTTAGAAGAATGAACATTGAGTAAGAGAACATAAACTACAGGTTGTGCTGGACAAATACAATCCACACTGTCTTACAGTGGAAATCACAGAGACTAATAATTTACTAAGAATTGGAGCAAACCATCTGTATTGTGGGGCATACAAGCATTCCCAAAAATGCATACTGATTTACTTGGGGCTGTTAAAATCACAATTTAAATCAATGAGAATGTTTTTATCTGTGCACTTGCTGTTGTGAACTGCAAAGAGGCATTTGAAGATGCTTATTGGTTGCGGGGATGAAACACCCACCAGTACAGCCAATTGGAATGAGGCTGCCACTGCTGGAGATGTTGCAAAAACTTTGCGGACCTGTGCCATCAGGGCAGTGTGTTTGTAATGGTGCTGCTGCCAGAGATAATTAACTAAGACTGAGAATTAACCTATGATTTTTATTTTTAATTGCTTTCAAATTAGTTACATAGAAACATGCATAGATTTTGATGGCAGAAATAACTATCTGGCCCATCCATAAGAACTATTTTGTCCATTTCCCTGTCTAATACAAAGAACCGTCCTGCTCATTTCCCTATCTTATAAGAAGAACCATCCAATAGAACTATCTTGCCGATTTCCCTAGATAATACAAATAGGGTTGCCACCCAGCCGGTATTTTACCGGCAGGCCGGTAAAAAATTGGCTTCCTTCCAATGTTAAGTCTATGGAGGGAATGCCTTGGCCGTTTTTTTTTTTTAAGAAAAGGTGGCAACCCTAAATACAAAGAATCATCCTAATCAAAAATATTTCTGAATTTGAGTGTCCAAACGATGTTTACACAGTGGGTCCTCTAATTACTAGTTACACCACTGAGGATGCAGCATGCTTCATTGAGGCTCCAATATGCAAGGTCATAGTTGACTATGTAAGGATCCTTAAATGCAGCAAGTGGTTCCATTCCTGGGGGCCTAGAAACCGAGGTTCACACGGATAACCTGACATATGTGATATCAAACACACTAACAACCCTTGCTAAACATCAGTATGTTGTATAAGATGACTTCCATCAAGCAGAGCAGTACAGCACCGCTTGCGGAACATTTAACTTTGCTCTCAGAACACAGTGAAGTTGCAGCAGAACTTACCTACATGGCAACATATGGAGCGCAGTAAAGCTCATTCGCACAGGTGACATTATTGTTGAGGTGACCCCCACAATGATCCAATCAATGAAAACTCGTGTGAAGTTTAGTCAGTGATTTTTGTGCTACACCAACATGCCCCTGTCTTCAGGTTCACCTCCATAATGACTCCCCCTACCCCAAGGCAATGCAGGCATATCAGACGTGAGTTACTATGGGCTATCAGCTCTACCCCACATCTCTGTCAGTACATAATAATAATTCATTATTTGACAAATAAAATGTCATTTCATAATTTGACAGATAGAATGTGAGCTTTCACAAATCACCAAAACTGTGACTTCCTTGGAAAATAGTCTACTGTTTTCCATTAAAGGGATAGTAATACTTAAAATGTAAAAATAAATTTGTTGTAGGGTTTATCCCCCTGAGTAAAACAAGAGTACTCCCACTGCTGAAATGTGTTTCATTCAAAAGTTATTAATTTTCAAAGTTGAATTTTTCAGGTGCCATATCACAGTGGCCTGAAATTGTACAGTGGCGCTGTTGCTACACGATCCTATGGACAGCTCTGGTCCCGGGACCATAAATCTCCATAGGATCGTGTAGCAACAGCGCCACTGTACAATTTCAGGCCACTGTGATATTGTACCTAAAAAATTCAACATTGAAAATTAATAACTTTTGAATGAAACACCTTACAGCAGTGGGAGTACTCTTGTTTTACTCAGGGGGATAAACCCTACAAATTTTTTTTTTTTTACATTTTAAGTATTACTATCCCTTTAACAAAAGTTATTAAGGAACAGATTGATGTACAACTCATTGAAAATAAATAATTGTAATGAGCCTCAAACTCATAAATAAATATGATACTTTTTTAATAATTCTCGGATTGATAGACATGCCTCATCTAACTCTGATCTTTAGCTATGTGCTGTAAATCCTACACCTATCTTGTTCCCCATACTGAATTTTACTCCTCCACCTCTGCTGGGCTGCTATTCCATGCCTTTAGCAATAAACCTCCTTTTGTTTGACATTCCAGCATGATAAATGCGGATTTCTGCACTGGGGCAGTGCTCATCTCCTTCGGGGCAGTTCTAGGAAAGACCAGCCCGGTGCAGTTAATCGTGATGACCCTGTTTGAAGTGACTCTCTTTGGGATTAATGAGTACATCATTCTTAACATAGTTGGGGTAAGTATTCCTATTAACCTCTTGAATCCTAGAGAGATCTCAAACATATTGCCTTGCAATGAGATAGAGAGTTCTCCAACATACACGTGCTTAACCCTTTGAGTGCCAGAGGGGTACGGAATGCATTGCAAAACAATGTCCCCGAACATGTGTTTATCATTTTGTAGGGATTAAAACGCTGAGTTTAATGCAAAAAAAAGTATCTCTCAAACCGCTATGGTTTGAGAAATATCTTCATTCAACGTTTGACATCTCCTGCTGTCAGCTGTAAAGCTGTCTGCAGGAGATCCGTTTCGGCCGACACGGAGGATCTTCATCAGAGCTGCAATCGCGTTATTTAAACAGAATGACTGCATTGAAATGATCTACCAAGTGTGCCTGGTTTGCAAGCACACTTAGTAGACCACTGCAATGCAGTCATTGTTTAAAAAACGCAATTCCGGCTCTGCTTAAGAGCCTCCATGTCGGCCGACACGGATATCCTGCTGACAGCTTTACAGCTGACAGCAGGAGATGTCAAACTTTCAATGAAGATATCTCTCAAACCATAGCGGTTTGAGAGATACTTTTTTTTGCATTAAACTCAGCGTTTTAATCCCTACAAAATGAATACATGTTGTGGAACATTACTATCCCTTTAATGGTCTTCTTTAGGGATTTTCAAACCTGACGTCAGGGACCACTAACAGACTCTAGGATTACCCTGCTTGGACGCAGGTGTGTCAGAGGCTCCGTCCCTCTTGATTAACCCTTTGAGTGACAGAGGGGTATGCAACGCATTGCAAAGCAATGAATTGCGTACCCCTTTGGCACCCAAAGGGTTCATTCACAAAACGTAGGCAACATTTGGCTCTGTAGCTTTTGTCAGTTACAACTGGTTGGAGATGATGGAAATTTTAGTCTCGTACAGCTGGTGAGCAAATGGCTGTGTACCTCAAAACCTGCTCATACCTGTCCTTGCTTCACAACTATCCTGCTATACAGATTTTTGGATCTCCTCGGATGAACAAAGGTATGTTGCTCACTGCTTTATATATTCTGACAGATAAGTCTGGTCTTATAACAACTCTCTGTGTCCAGAAAAGGAAATTCTGAAATCCTTCACTGCTAGAGGTCTCAAAACAGGTTTGATTACTTCAGAAATAGAATACTAATTTGGTAATACATTCTCTCAGACAATCTATCTCTAAGAATATATACATTTTCTTAGCCTTTACATAAAATATTTCCTTTAGGCGGAGTATTTTTTCATAGTGACATACAGATTAAAATGGGAATTAAATTTAAGTATAATATACGTCTCCATATTCTTTTGAGTGCTAGATCATTGAGTAGGACTAGAGGAAAGATGCTTTAGACTAATACAGAGGCAGGGATTACTTTAAAGTAAGGACAGTAAAGTTTTGGAATTCTTTGCCTTGTGTGATTTGGCATGGGCTTTACTTGATGGACGCAGGTCTTTTTTTTTTAGCCTCATCAACTTTGTTTGCATGTAATAGATACCATTCCCATAATCCCCAGTTTACCAAAAAATTTTTTGTTCCATCCATGGATTAAAGGAATAGTAACAAGGACACTTCCCACTGCTGGGAAATTTTTCATTCAAAAGTCATTACAACTCACAGTTTTGTTTTGCTTTTTAAAGGGGATGTTTACCCCCTTCACAACTTTGCCGAAATCGTTTCCTTATAAATGATTAATAATGAAAAGCGTATCCTTTTTTTGAAAATGTCAGCTTGTTTGGAGAAATTAAACACACCGTGTTGACTGGATTTGTACTGCTGTCCGAGCTTCTATCCAGCCTCCTCCGATGACGGAGGCTGTCTGTCTGTAAGTTGGAGCGTTCTCATTGGCCAGAAATCGATCTCTGCCAATGAGGTCACTCCAGCTTAGAGAGAGACAGACCACAGTGACTGTCCTGGCACGCCGATAGTCCTTAAACCAGAACTACCACCCCAACACTATGTACTATCTAAGTCTTTGTCTTCCTAGCGTTATTAGCAATCCATAGTTAGTTTTCTCTGAAATGACCTGACTGCGCTTGATGCCAGGAGAGCAGCAGGTCATGTGGTGCTGAGGACAATGACGTACAAGCGATGGGCAAGATGGAGGTACAGTGGAGCTGAAGCTAATAACGCTAGGAAGACAAAGACTTAGAGATTACATCGTGTTGGGGTGGTAGTTCCCCTTTAAAAGGTTAAAAAAAAACAAAAAAACATTTGAATACTAGTTGGTGTTAGGATTAACCCTTTGAGTGCCAGAGGGGTACGGAACGCATTGCTTTGAATCCGAAGTGGTTCCCAATCCAATGCTCGGGGACCCCTAACAGTCCAGATCTGTAGTGTTTCCCTGCTTGTACACGGGTGAGATAATCAGAGGATCAGTCATGTAATAACTCAGTTGTGTACAAGCAGTGAAACACTACAGACCTGGACTGTTAGGGGTCACTGAGGAGAGGGCTATGGACAATGAATTAGAACAAACCCTATATAATAATTAGCTAAGTGTGTGTTTGTCAGAAGCCGTCATGCGCAGTAGAGACAGTTGCACACGATGCAGTCATGCTCAGTACAGACTGCCTGCGCCGCAGCTGATAACGGAGCGGGGCTCTGAATTCAGACCATAATCGGTGCGCAGAGAGGACTACGGTCTGAATTCGGAGCGCCCTGCTACGTTATCAGCTGCGGCTCGGGCAGTCTCTACTGTGCATGACTGCACCACGGCCATTGCTGGGTGGCACTGTGGCCCGTGTACACGGTCTCTTCAACTAGTGTATTTTATAAATAGTTGTAATTGAGAATGTTTATTGCAAAAAGCAAATTACAAAGCAAAAAGACTGACCTGTTACCTGCACATTCAGTGTACGTGGGGTGATGCGAATATTTTCATTAAAAAGAACATCTTCACAGTCTGCATGTCACATGGGCCTGCATTCCACTCCTGGTGAAACGGGTGTTCCTACAGAGACATCAACGGGGATCTGTTAGGAAAAAATATTTGATAACAATTATCAACTGCAATGTAATCTAGATGTAAGCAACCTTTGGCCAGGGGAGGGCTGGCAATTTGTGGCCCAGGAGGCAAATACATTCAAGTGGCCCATTTCTATTATCGTTCTAGCCCACTGTCCCAGCCCACCCCCTTTTGTTAATTTTAAAATTGGCATTAATTTTATGACGTGGGGTAATTCACATCAACAGAACCAATCATTAATTAATCCTTTAAAGGGGAACTATCACCCCAAATAAAGTCCCCCCCCTCCGCATAATTAGCAATATATAGCGATAAGCTTACCAGTGGTACTGTTATCCAGAATAATTACCGTTTTATTCAGAAATCGCACTTGTGCCGAGACTGACAGCCAGGCAACAACGCTTTAGAGGAATCTGCACCATTAATCCCTTCTGGTACCTTAAGGTACAGTGCAGCGCCTCCTAGAGGAGATCGGGACTGACAGAGCAAATGTGCAGATGTCTATAAGCAAAAATGTCTGCGCTGTTGCCTGGTCTCAGCACAAGCAGGATTTGTGAGTAACGCTGTAATTACCCTGGATAACAGTATCAATGGTAAGATTATAGCTAGATGTCTAATTACGGAGGAGGGTCTTTATTTGGGGTGATAGTTCCCCTTTAAAAAGTGACCTTTTGTGCCCCAAGGATTGGAGTTTAGAATCACAATGAAGACCTAATTTACACGTATAATGTTTTTTTTTGCAAGAACCAAATAAGTATAATTGTTTTCTATGGGGTAATTCACATCAACAGACCCAATCATTAACTAATTAACCCTTTGTGTGTCAGAGTGGTACACAACGCATTGTAAAGCAATGCGTTGCGTACCATTCTGGCACACACAGGGTTAAGGACCAGTGTTGCATATCCCTTTGGTCTTTAAAGGGTTGACAGCAGCAACCATGTGCTGTTGCACTATCTTGCAACAAAGTTGCCCATGTGGACTAGGTCTTACAATTTGATACAGTGTGAAATAACATATTGTAATACGTATTAAAAATATATATATACCTTTATAGCACTTAAATTATATAATCAGACTTGAGCTGTCTTTCAGTAGGATTTGGGGTAAGTGTTTTTTCTCTGTGGCCTTCATTTCCAGCTTTGTCTTACACTGTAATAGGACTTCTAAACACTAGAGGGAGCAATGATCATTGATGTCTGTGTCAGTGTTACCTGTGCTGAGCTACAAGAAAATGGCCACCAAGCTCCCCCAATAGCATACGATGTGCATATAAATGTCCAGAGAGATACAGAGATATACAAATGTATCTGTACATATAAACGAAATCCCAAACCAACAGCTGTTGCAGTGACAGTTAATAAGTGTGCAGCAGATATACACTAGGAAACCATTGCACAGTAGCTCCTTTATTGGAGTCAGGAAGTTGGGCCCTGATCTCCCTCTAGTGGTTAGTCACTGTAAGTGACCAGGAAGTGAGGTGTGCACATCAAAAATACTTCCCCCATCCTACTGAAAAGACCACCTATAATGTTATATGTTCTATCAATGTAAAACAACTATTATATAAAGCTCAGTGAGCGATACCACATACCCTTTCTTTTAAAAGCAACTTGCATTTTAATAACAGCTACCTTCTTACATCAAGGGTGGGCAACCTGCTGTGTTTCAGCTGTCCTTGAACTACAAATTTCAGCATCCTCAGCCAGCGGTCCACCGAGGATATTGGCATACCTCCCACGTGTCCCTCTTTAGGAGGGACAGACCCTCTTTGAGACCCAAATCCCTCTGTCCCTCTTTCCCACCCTGGTGTCCCTCTTTTTAGGGGATCAGACTGTGTATATAAGTGTATTACTTTGCTCCACAGCAATAAAACTCACATTATTGTTTGTATAAACTTCAGTATATGTGTTTATAAATTAGCCTGTGTAAATAAAATAGTTTGTTCTTGCTCTAAATCATTAATTCATTTACACAAAGAAGTGTCAGTTGGTAAAAAATAATCTAAAAATGTTTGATAATGCCCAGTCCACCAGCCATGCCCCCATCAACCCCACCTAAAACAAAAGTGTCCCTCTTTTGCCATTTGAAATGTTGGGAGGTATGTATTGGGAGTTGTAGTTACACAGTGTTACCTCAAGTTTTAATAACCCAGCAATGGAGGAGTTAAAACAGAAATTAAAACTGGGCCAGACTGCATGACACGTCTGATATTTCATGCAGATATTAGCTTCTCTTGTCTGACGTGTGTCCAATTATCTTTTTCTAGGCTAAGGATGCTGGCGGATCAATGACCATCCATACTTTTGGTGCATATTTTGGCCTTGTTGTCTCCCGGGTTCTGTACAGACCAGACTTGGAGAAGAGCCGACACAGGGAGGGGTCTGTGTATCATTCGGACCTTTTTGCCATGATAGGTATGTAGGAATGGGTTAGATACTAGGACCATATATCCCTACATCAATTACAGAACCATACGGTAGGGTAACCACACGTCCCAGAATGCCCGGAACTGTCCCTTATTGGGGGTCTGTGTCCCGCATCCCGGGTCACCCCACACCGGGACAACAAAGAGTCCCGGAATGGAGCAACACGCACCAGTCCAGCCAGCCAGCCAATGAAATGTATTTGCTATTTGGTCCTCATTGGCTGGCTGAGCCAGCCAATGAGGACCATTTGGGAAATATATTTCATTGGCTGGCTGGACTGGTGCGTGTGAGACAGCTGGAATAGAGCAGGTATGCTGGCGCTGCAAGTGAGATCCCTGGCTGAGGCTCCCGCCGGCGCTGACCATCTTTCTGAGGCTGACACAGAGTAAGAGTTCCCACTGTGTCAGCCTCAGAAAGATGGTCAGTGCCGTCGGGAGCCTCAGCCGCGGGACTAGGGTGACCACATGTACCGGAATAGCAGAATGGAAATGTGGCCATCCTACCATACAGGCAAACTAAACGCACCATAGAGGCACATTAAGATTCCTCAAATGCTCACTGATTTAGACCCCTTGAAAGCTGGAAAAGTCTCCAATAAATTAGTGACCCCTCATTCGAGAGGTTAAAACCTCCATTTAAATAAATAAGATTTCAAATTTATTCCTCATGGCACAGTTCATTTGAAATACATTGAATTCATAACAATGGAAATTTCTATTAGTTCACTATAACGCAATTGCTTTGCTCCCCAATTTTTACTTCGTTCAAGAGCGTCCGTGTGCGGTATTACAGTTATGAACCCCTTGCATCCCAGAGACCTCGCCAATGAATTAGCAAGCAATGCTTTTGGGGATGTTTTAAGAATTTTAAGGGTTAAAGGGACAGTCCTTCCTTAAAAAAAATATTTATATTAAAAAATACAGCATTTGGGATCTTATCGCTGACAGCTCCCAAGTGGTCCCACATTCCATAAAAACGTAAAGTTAGTTTTTGCGGTTTTCACTCTTCTCTGAATTTCTCTGGGTCTATTTAATTCAGCTGGTCTCCTCCCTCTTTTGATCTTTTCCTCTCCAAAACCTCCCACTGATGACATCACAGTAAAGTCCCCCGAAGGAAATGCAAATGAAGGCACTGAGAAGGGTTGGTGGGATTTCAAGCAGTATTGGAAACCTATCCAGCATTCAAGGGGCTAAATGCCCCATTTAAATCAATGGGAGTTAATATCTGCCCCCTATGCTGAATATAGCTAGAGCCATTTGTCTTCTTAGGACAAATGGCTCACCGACTGGACTTTATCTTTCTAACACAGGAACCATCTACCTGTGGATGTTCTGGCCAAGCTTCAACTCTGCCATCACAGCTCATGGGGATGACCAGCACCGGACAGTCATGAACACCTACTACTCCCTCGCTGCCTGCACTTTGGCCACCTTTGCCGTCTCTGCTCTGGTCAACGGAGAAGGAAAACTGGACATGGTAAGCACAGGGCTAGATTTATATCTCAGGAGACCATAAGCAAAGCATTGAATTGAAAAACAAACAGCGGCACTATTTTGGGACAATGTATGGCATGAAACTCACCACCCTCATTGTAATAGTAGTCAGGGTGCTAGATGGATAGAAGATGAGCCAACATCATCAAATATATCAAACGGAAGAAAAAAATCTGTTGCACTCAGCTGCTTCCATAAAAACACTTCTTAGTTTCACACATTTACAAGACACTAGACGACCGTCTCACGCGTTTCACACAAATGTGCTTAATCATAGACTATGATCAAGCACATTCGTGTGAAACGCGTGAGCTATGATTAAGCACATTTGTGCGAAACGTGTGAGCTATGATTAAGCACATTTGTGTGAAACACGTGAGCTATGATTAAGCACATTCGTGCTAAACGCATGAGATGGCCGTGTCCAGTGTCTTGTAAATTTGTGAAATAAAGAAGTGTTTTTATGGAACCAGCTGAGTGCGACAGATTTTTTCTTCCGACCACAAGCAAAGATCCTCCCATTTCCCCACCCACAATCATCTCAGACTCCACCCAAACCCCATTCACTGTTCCCTAGGACAGAAAATGTCCTTATCTTATAATATAAAAATAAAAACCCTATGAACCATTTTAGTGTCAGAGGGGTACACAATGCATTGCAGAGATCTCTCTAGTGTCCAAGGACTTAAAATAAAGAACAATAAAGAACATGTTTACTGGTAAATAAATGAGCCACCAAAAAGCAGACAAAGATGTCGAGTTTAGGAGCATTGATATTGTTCTGGTCACACCCACAAGTCAGAAGGTTGGTGTGAGCATCACCACTGAATTACCACCCCTTGAAACTTGGTGGTCTAGTCCAAGGGTGCTATGGGAGGGGGGGAGGAATTTACTCATTAGAATGTAGGTTTTCGAACTGCTGGTGATGTGTAAGAGATGTCCTTCCCTACACATTGCTAGCAGTGTGACAATCCTCAAATCTGAGCGCATCCTCTCTGCTCTCCCGCTTACCCACTGGCGGAGCGGGAGGATGAGTTCAGGCTTAAGCAACACAAACAGCATCACTCCCTTAACCCTTTCAGTGTCATAGGGATGTTCATTACACCCCTAGGGGCACTGAAGCAGGGCTGGATTTGTAATAAGGCAGAGTAGGCACCTGCCTACAAGCGCATCCCACAGAGGGGCGCCTGTCATTGCTGGGATTGTTTTTTGGCTTGTTTTTCTATTAGCCTCGCCAGCCAGCCAGCCCTGCCCTCTGCTTGGCGCCCACAACAACATGGAAAGGAAGAAGGCACAGACCTGTAGACCTACTGAGCTCCCTCGTCGCCATCAGATCTTTAGTAATAATGCAGAACGCTGGGAGATGACATCATCACCCATCGCTCTGCATTACAGACTGCGCGGGAGCTCCAGCAGGCAGTACCTACAGCTCTGTTCCAAAGGAGGCACATATACCTCTGCTCTCCAGCGAGGTAGGAAACCGGGGGGCAATATGGAGATGATGGGGGCAATGTGAGGGGAAATATGGACATGATGGGGGGCAATGTGAGGGGCAATATGGAGATGAATGATGGGGGCAATGTGAGGGGCAATATGGAGATGATGGAAGCAATGTGAGGGGCAATATGGAGCTGATGGGGGCAATGTGAGGGCAATATGTAGATGATGGGGCAATATGGAGCTGATGAGCATTGTGGAGGTGTCCAGTAGAGATGGCATATCTGCGGGGTGGGGGTGGCGCTTCAGATTTCTGTGCCTACAGGCTCCTGAGATGTAAATCCAGCCCTGCACTGAAGGGGTTACAACACTAACAGATAATAACAGCTTTAATTAACTATTGAGAGAATGGCAGAGAAATATAACATATCATATCTTCTCTGCCATTCTCTAAATGATAAGTAAATGCTGGAAACATCTGTTAATGTTGTAACTGTTTCAGTGCAGCAGGGGTCTGCAATGAACATCTGTATGGAACAGAAAGGGTTAAAGGATGTCAGCTGCTGTCTCTGCTTTCCAGTAGAGACAGAAAATTGTCCTCTGGTTCCATAGGCAGCTAACATTGCCAACCTCAGGTAGGTGATGTTGGAGTGTGAACGCTAACAGCAAAAGTGGCTATGAGAGTGAATGTGGTGATGTGCCATATTAACATAGAAGAACTCCCACATTAATACGACAATGGCTTGCTAACCTGCATTTCCATATGCAAATGAACCGCTATTGAACAAAATCATAAAATTGTCTAGGGCATGGTTGATTCATGGTGACGTCGGCAGACTGTGTTGGATTTGTGGCAGATTCACATGGATGTGATGGTGACGGCACCTTAGTGAATGAAGTCGATAAAACATCGACACTGCTTCACCACCATATAGCCACCCTTATCACCTCTTAGTACATTTCCCCCCTGGAAATAAATCTGTACAGAGTATACTGAACCGTGAGTATGGCTGCGTGTATGGAATACAATGTTAAAGGGGCAGTAAACTTTTTTAAATGAAAAAAAATATATATTGTAGGCATTTTCCTATTGAGTAAAATAAGGGTACTCCCACTGCCGAGAGATTTATATTTCCAGAGTTATTCCAGTTTAAACCCATGTTTATTTACATTAGCTGTGCCCTCTAGTGGTCAAATTCTAATTAGATTTCCTGATACATTCTAATGGAGAGGAAAGTCAGTGACATACAGTTCTTCATAGAATATGATAGAAACTGCTGAGTCACTTCCTGTCAGTTAGAACTATCAGGAAGTAAACACAGTAAATTCACTTCCTTTCAGTTAGAACTATCAGGAAGTAAACAGAGTAAATTCACTTCCTGTCGGTTAGAACTATCAGGAAGCAAACACAGTGAATTCACTTCCTGTCAGTTAGAACTATCAGGAAGTAAACACAGTAAATTCACTTCCTGTCAGTTAGAACCATCAGGAAGTAAACACAGTAAATGCACTTCCTGATTATTTAAACTGCTATAAATTTTGAATAAAACATCTGACAGTGATGGGAGTGACCTTGTTTTATTCAGCAGGAAATGCTCTATAAATATGTGTTTTCATAAAAAAGTTTACTGCTCCTTTAAAGGAATTCTGCCTTCTCCCCAGGTTCACATACAGAATGCAGCATTAGCAGGCGGTGTTGCAGTGGGAACGTCTGGTGAGATGATGCTGACACCTTTCGGAGCCATGATTGCAGGGACCTTGGCAGGAATGATCTCTACTCTTGGATATAAATTCATAACGGTATGTTTTTCAACTATCTTGAATTTAGATTAGATTATTGCAACATTCTGCTCTCTAGTCTTCCTGCCTCTCGTCTTTCTCCACTACCTTTGCTCCCAGATACCTTCCCTCTCATCTGCTCCTGAAGTCCCTCTCTTGGCTACCCAAACCCATTTGTTGAAAAATTCTTTTCCTCTCTTTCAAGTCTCTTTCTTCTTCGGCACCCTCTTATCTTGCACTACACCCTTTCCAATCACCTGCGTTCTTCTTAAGGGCGCTTTCTGTCCTCCCTTGTCCATCTTGTCTCATCTCTCTTGGCTGCAAACTTTTTCACTGGCTGACCCCTTGACTTTGGATTGTCCTCCCTATCACCATTCACAAGGCATCCACACTCATCACTTTCAAGCTTCTCCTCAAAACCCACCTGCTAAAGGAGGCATCTAATTAACAATATATTTCTGGTGATACTTCTGCTGCCACTGACAGTCACACTAGAATAATTCTGCACTTCCTTCACTAAGCCTTGTATTTGCACTTATGATTCTCCTCCTACTGCCTCTGTATGTTGTCACTATTACTGATTAGATTGTAAGCTCTTTGGGGGAGAGTCCTCTTCACAACATATTATTCCCTTTGCTGCACTTCTTCCAAGGGATTAAAATATTCTTTAAATATCCATGTCTACAAATCATAATATTATCCAGTCAGGAGATTAGACTTCTCTGTTGTCCATTCTCAAGATGGATGAACTTGGTTGTAACCTTGTGTGCTTGTTCTTCTACGTCATTGAATTTAAGCAAGCATGGGATAGGCATAAAGCGGTCCTTAACGTAAGAAAAGACCAAGGACCAAAAAAGGTTTGAGGTTTTTACAATAGGAAAATGGGCAGACTAGATGGGCCGAATGGTTCTTATCTGCCGTCAAATTCTATGTTTCTACATCATTGTTTTATACAGCCAGTACTGGATTCCAAGTTAAAGGTACAAGATACTTGCGGGGTTCACAATCTTCACGGAATGCCTGGAATTCTCGGAGCCCTTATTGGAGTAGTTGTGGCTTTCACTGCTACAGCAGAAATTTATGGGGAAGGGTAAGTTTCACTAAACCTCGACAGGCAGCCATATTACTGATGATGACCAACTCCTTCTCTTGCTTTGAGGAACTGATTTCCCTTGCTCCCGACTTAGAGACAGACAACGGTTCTTGTCTTCCACAATACTTATCTTCCCTTCCCTCTCTGGTCTTTTTTAGGATGGATGATGTCTTCCCGTTAATAGCTGATACCAGCCGAACAGCCAAGTCACAGGCTTTGTACCAAGCCCTAGCCTTGCTTGTGGCTTTGGGCTTTGCATTGGTTGGAGGTACTATTGTAGGTGAGTTAATTTCACATGTACAAGATTAGTGTGAAAAGTAGTAGACAGGCAGATAGATAGATAGATAGATAGATAGATAGATAGATAGATCAATATGAGATAGATAGATAGATAGATAGATAGATAGATAGATAGATCAATATGAGATAGATAGATAGAGAGATAGATATGAGATAGATAGACAGATAATGAGATAGATATGTAGAAAGATAGGTATGAGAGATAGATAGATAGATAGATAGATAGATATGAGATAGATAGATAGATAGATAGATAGATAGATATGAGATAGATAGATAGATAGATAGATAGATCAATATGAGATAGATAGATAGATAGATAGATAGATAGATCAATATGAGATAGATAGATAGATAGATAGATAGAGAGATAGATATGAGATAGATAGACAGATAATGAGATAGATATGAGATATGTAGAAAGATAGGTATGAGAGATAGATAGATAGATAGATAGATAGATAGATAGATAGATAGATAGATAGATAGATATGAGATGTATAGAGCGATAGATAGATAGATAATGAGATAGATATGAGATATGTAGAGAGATAGGTATGAGATAGATAGATAGATAGATAGATAGATAGATAGATAGATAGATAGATAGATATGAGATATGAGATATGTAGGGAGATAGATAGATAGATAGATAGATAGATAGATAGATAGATAATGAGATAGATGTGCGATATGTAGAAAGATAGGTATGAGATAGATAGATCAAGCCTAACTTCTTTTTTGGTATACTTATAGGAGCAGTAAAGTCTATAATGAAAAATAAATACATAAATGATAAGTTATTTAAATATGAGACTTTCCCCGCCACGTAAAACAAGGTTTTTCCCACCGCTGGGACAAGCTTATTTCAAGAATTACTTTTTTATTATTATTCATTTAAACTGCTGATTACAGACAGTACCACCTGATGTGCTTGTTTTTCTGTTGCATTCTGTGGGAGAGCCGAGTCTTAGGCTACATGTTCCACAGAATGTGAGAGCAACAGATGCACCTCTCCAGGACAGTTTGAACTGTAATGCTTTTAGAACGCAACATCTTCAAGCAGTGGGAGCACTTTTATTTTTAGCAACCATTTTTTGCATAACAAGATTTTACTGTTTCTTTAAACCACTTTTAGAACCCGAGGAAAACAGCCCCTGGGTAGATCAGTGATGAAAAATTAATGAGATTTTAGTTGGGCGTGAGGCTGTTGTTGACATTTTCAGAAATATTCACCGTGTTTGACAAGGTGAAACACGGCAGTCATGCCTCTATGGTACTCTGAAATATGTGGTTCTGCCTGCATGCAAAAATTCAATATACTCTGTTACTGTCAAGAATATGGGAACATTTTTTACCCTGCTAAAACATGTTGTTTGGCTTTCCAGGAACTCCGCATACTGATAGAATGGGTACTGGAATGACAGGCCCTATAGACCATTGTGTCCTTATTCAGCAAACTAAACTGCAGCTCTGCAGAAACCGACTATATCAGTGCACAGGACAAAAAATGATCTTTCATTTAAAGGGATAGTAATACTTCATTTTTACTATCCCCCCCTCTTGTAGCCCTTAAAAATCGGAATTAAACGAGACCTGCGGCATCTCTCAAACCTTTATGGTTTGAGAGATATCCGCATTCAAAGTTCCTTCTCCCCTGACTTCAGCGTTATAGCTGACAGCAGGGGAATCTGGTCCGTGAGCAAGCAGCGGCTCTGCAGCAGTGCTTAGATTGCATTCTAGAAAAAGAAATCCTTCACTGAGATGGTCTTCTACGTGTGCTTGGTTTGCTCTTGGTTTGGAAGCACATATAGAAGACAGTTTCAGTGAAGGATTTCTGTTTCTATAACTCAATCTCCCCACTGCTGCAGAGCCGCCACTGGTCCCGGAACTGGATTCGCCTGCTGTCAGCTACAATACTGATGTCAGGGGAGAAGGAACTTTGAATGCGGATCTCTCTCAAACCATAAAGGTTTGAGAGATGCCGCTGGTCTTGTTTAATTCCTTTTTTTAAGGGCTACAACATGTGGGATAGAAAAAATGAAGTATTACTATCTCTTTAAAGAGGAACTAACACTCAAATTAAAGTGCCTCCTAATCAGTATGCACATAGCGATATGCATATCCATACTGGTATTATCCGGAATAATTCCGGTGTTATTGAGAAGTCCAACTCATTCCGAGACGAACATGCAAGCATCAGCGCAGACATCTTGCCTTAGAGACATCTGTGCGCCTACGCAGTTCATCACGGTCTCCTCTAGGAGGCGCTGCATTGTACCTTAAGGTACAGGAAGGGACTGACGGCACAGGTGCACGGATGCCTCTACAGTGTCTGCCTGTGAGTCTTGTATCAAGTAGGATTTATCAGTAACGGCGGACTTTTTCAGGGTAACATTAGCATGGATATGCGTATCACTGTATGCATATTGATTTGGGGAGGCACTTTAATTTGATATATAGTTATTATTATAAAGGATAGTTCCACTTTAAATGGGAAACCCTTGAAAGCTTTGCATTGCGAGGATTTAATTCCAATTAAATCAATGAGAATTTTTATTTGGTTGTATGGCTATATGCACAAAGGAATGGTGGCGTCATTCTTGGGAAAATCAACTTTGCCGTACTGAACAAGTTAACAAAAATTCAATTGACTGACATGTGACTTTTAACCTTAAATATTAGAGACGTCTGTTTGGGGTGCAATGTATTTGATACCGCTGTAGTATTAACCCTTTGAGTGCCAGAGGGGTACGGAACGCATTGCTTTGCAATGCGTTCTGTTCCCCTCTGGCTCTCAAAGGGTTAAAGGGATTAAAAGCTTAATTTCTGTCTCTGGGAATTATTGTTCTTTCCGCTACAGTGCAGTTGTTTTTCTCAACGCCGCTGACAACCAAAGGGTTAATAAGTCGGAGAGATACTTGAGGGACACATACACAAATAAGGTGGAAAAAACATTCAGCTTGATTTAATTTGGGGCTTTTTTTTTAACCCTTTGAATGTTAAACAGACTGTAATGTCCCATAAAAACTTTTTATATTTTAGCAGAGCTGAAGAAAATAAGTACGGTGCAAACCACTATGGTTTGAGAGATATTTGCACTGAAAGTTCGCCCCTCTCTCTCATTCTCCTGACGTCAGCGTCTAGCTGACAGAGGGAGATTCCGGTCCAGGGACCAGCCGGTGGCTCTGCAGCAGAGCCGACATTGCGGTATTGCAAAAGACTTACTTTGCTGGAAATGTCTACAGAGTGTGCTTGCAAACCAGGCAAACCAGGCACACTTTATAGACATTTCCAATGAAGTAATTATTTTGCAATATCGTGATTTCAGCTCTGCTGCAGAGCCTCCTCAAGTCACACAACTCGAATCTCCTGCTGTCAGCTGTACAGCTGACATCAAGAGAAAGGGAGAAAGGGGAGAGCTTTCAGTGCCTATATCTCTCAAACCATATCAGTTTGAGAGATAGGGTTTGCACCATTCTTATTTTTATGTGATATTACTGGCCCTTTAAAGGGATATTAATGTTTCACAATAAAAGCAGCTCCAATTAATCTTCATAGTATTTGGACCATGGAGAGTGTTATTTCACTACTATCAGAGTTGTAGTACAAGAGTAATTCAATGATAAAGTATCCCCCTCCCACCCCTTTTACTGATGTAACACTGTTCAGCCAGATCAGAAGGGAGGTGCCCAGGTAGACTGCAGAGAGGGACAATCTCCAAATAAGATAAGGGAAAAACCTGAAAAACCTGTCAAGGGGGCAGTGTTTTCCTTATGATCACAGTAAGAAGATTGTCCCTTGCTGTGACCTGTCCGGTCAAGAGACCAGATTCCACATCTGAGGGGAGGTGGCTTACACCAGGTAAAAGGGGCGGGAGGGGGATACTTTATCATTCAATTACTCTTGAACTACAACTCTGACAGTATTGAAAGTGGAACTAACACCCCTACAAGGTGTAGCCTCAATTAGAGGGCTACAATCCATGATAACTCGCTGTGTGATTATTTTTAAAAAAAAAACATGTTATTAAAGAGTAATCCGTTAATTCCAAAAAGTACCTGGTGACGTCTTCCCCCCAGAAAAGCGCATTGAGCATGTCAGCAACAGAGATGATCGACTCTCTTGTAACTCCCCCCGGCTACACGAAAACACCTACGTCATCAGCTTTAGATTCTCGGACCAGCAGGAGACTCTAAAGCTGATGATGTAGGTGTTTTCGTGTAGCCGTAGGGCGTTACAAGAGAGCCGATCGGCTCCGTGCTGACATGCGCAATGGGAAGACGTCACCAGGTACTTTTTGGAATTAACGGATTACTCTTTAAGAACACGTTTTAAAAAAAAAATAATTACACAGCGAGTTATCACGGATTGTAGCCTTCTAATTGAGGATACATCTTGCAGGGGTGTTAGTTCCGCTTGAAATAACACTCTCCATGGCCCAAATACTATGGGGATTAATTGGCGCTGCTTTTATTATGAAAAATTACTATCCCTTTAAGGAGGTTTCCAGTGCATTTCAAAGCATTTAACCCCTTCAAGGCTGATTGTCAAGCAATGAGTTGTAGACATGTCTGCCTTCAAGGCATTTAAAGTTCAAATTTAATCAATGAAAATTTTGGCAGTGTTTATATGTTCCCCTACGCTAGAGTTGGTTTGGGACAGGTCTGCTTAATACATCAGCCTCAATGACTCCAACATCTAACATTGTCCTGCAGGATTCCTGCTGAAGATCCCTATGTTTGGCTCTCCCTCTGATGCTGAATGCTTCGAAGATTCAGTATACTGGGAGGTAGGTACTTAAATGCACATATCCATCTGTCGATTAAGCCTTTAAGAACCATAGGGGAGTGTAACACATTGCAAAGCAGGAGATGTATTCCTGCGAAATGACAGTATACGGTCACTGTAGGAGCACGTAGCACAAGGGTGCACTTTACCTTCTGGCCAGCAGATGGTGGAAGAACTTCAGATACTGCGCACTCATGTCTAGATTATACAACATGCATTTTAAATACAGTTATTTATCCACTTGCATACATCAGTATTATATGAGATCATCAGACCATTAAACTCACATGAGACCAGAAAGGCAAGACACTATTACATGAGGCCAACAACGCAATACACCATTATACGAGACAAGCAGTATATTATATAAGTCATCAGTAAAAGCAGTATTACAAGCAATACATCATTATATGAGACCAGCACTGTATTATATAGAACCAGTAGTAAAATACACCATTACATGATACAACCAAAGTATTACACAAGACCTGCATAGCAATACACCATTATATGAGACCAGAAGAGCACTACAAAAGGCCAGCAGGGGAATAGTACACAATTACATGAGACTAGTAGAGTATTACATGAAACCAGAAGAGTATTCAACGAGGCCATTACATGAGATCATCAGGGCAAAATACCATTACATACGACCATCAGGGTATTCCATGAGACCAGCAGAGTATTACATGAGGCCAGAATTGCAATACACCAGTACGTAAAACTATCAGATTATCATATAAGCTCAGCAGAGCAATTCAAAATTACATCAGACCATCAGTATTACATGAGATCATCAGGGCAGTATATCATTACATAGGACCAGCAGAGTATTCCATGAGACCAGCAGAGTATTCCATGAGGGAAAATGTGCAATACACCAGTACGTAAGACCATCAGGTTATCACATGAGCTCAGCAGAGCAATGCACAATTACATCAGACCAGAAGTATTACATGAGATCATCAGGGCAATATATCATTACAAAGGACCAGCAGAGAATTCCATGAGACCAGCAGAGTATTCCCTGAAGCCAAATGTGCAATATACTAGTACGTAAAACCATCAGATTATCATATGAGCTCAGCAGTGCAATGCAAAATTACATCAGACCAGCAGTATTACATGAGATCATCAAGGCAATATATCATTACATAGGACCAGCAGAGTATTCCATGAGGCCAAATGTGCAATACACCAGTACGTAAAACCATCAGATTATCACATGAGCTCAGCTGAGAAATGCACAATTACATCAGACCAACAGTATTACATGAGATCATAGAGGCAATATACAAATAAATAAGACCAACAGAGTATTCCATGAGACCAGCAGAGTATTCCATGAGAGAAATAAAGTAATTCACTATTACATGAGACAAGCAAATTATTACATAAGCTCAACAGTGGAAAGCAGTATTATGAGACCAACACAGCAATAAACCATTACATAAGACCAGCAAAGTATTAAATGAGTCCAGCTGTGCAATGCACCATTACATGAGGCAAGAAAAGTATTCCATCAGACCAGCAGGACAATGCGCATTCACATAATAGTCGAGATGAATTATTATTGGTGTAAGGACGTGTTACTTTGCTGGTGGTGGCATATAATGGTGGATTACATTTCAGGTATCATTTAATAAAAAAAAAAAATTCCTGGATCATTAACCTAACACGACCTGGCTTAAAATCAGCCCTGACCCTTGGAACTTGGTTTCTCTGACTGATGGGAAAATAATGGATAATAATACTCAGTTGTACCAGTCTTTCAGATGGCTCTGCTGTTTCTTTTACACAGGTGCCAGGGGGAGAGGGGCATCATCAAGTGGTCACTGTGAACAATGAAGATCCAGAGACACAAGCTTAACCCGGCCTGCCGGAGCGTGCTCAGTGGCACGTTAACATTACCAGCTCCCATCGTGCCATCCAAGGCTGCACCTTCTCCACTTCCAATGAGGGCAGCTAACATGAGACTTCATCTTTTGGTGCTGCCAAACTGACCCTCAAATGTGAGCTCTTTAGTATTACCCCACATGGATGGAGGTCCGTTGAGGGGGCACTGCACTGTCTGCAGCAGGTTATAACTATATTAATCTCCTTGTTATCAACATGGCAGGCAACAAAAGGATTGTATGTGTATGTTGTGTGTCTTACTACAAAAGTTAAATGATCCGTTAACTTTTTATGAAAAACTATATGTTATAGGGCTTTTCTATCTGGCAGATGTTTTATGCAAACAGTTTTAAATGGTCAGGAAGTGAGTGAGAGAACATTACTTCCTTACTGTTCCAATTCACAGGAAATTATAGGGCTGTTAAGTATAACATTCTAAGGAGAACAGCTGTCAGTGACTCACCTCTCCCATAGAATGCAACAGAGCACATTTCTGAAATCTGGCCTACAGAGGACACTGCGAATGCAAAAACCAACAGTTTAAGCTGTAATTACTCAGGAAAATCCCTGAAACTTTTTTTTTTCATCAAAAAAGCTTACAGTTCCTTTAAGGTTGCAGATTAAATGGGAGAAGCTTGGGATCCTCAATATTTGGACCGCCAGCTGTTGGAGGCTAAAACTCCCATCATCCCAACCAGCCAATGGTCCAAAGACTGAGTATCCCCTTATCCAAATTATTATTTTACAAGTGACCTTTATTGTTTTGTGTTACTTTTTAGTGTTGTAATTTTTCTATCTGGGAAAAAAAAAACAAAATACAACTTTTACATTTAGTATAAGACCAAATTAATATCATGATACTGGAAACAGGAAGAATGAATGGATCCAAAAGGAAGAGGATATCCTGCGTGGAAAGTATCTGGTCAGAGCTAATTTTTGCAGATGAGTGCAGACTTTCAACTTTTAGCAGCTTATAAAAATAAAGCAATTTTTAACACAATTTTTAGAGGATGAAAAATTAAACACCTTTCAGGGTATAGAGTATATCGACCTTTGGATGCAATCGATTGGAGACATCTCTAGTATACATGGGAGGAGATTCACTAAGGTGTGATAAAGGGGTGATAAAGGGGAGATGTCTTCTCCAGTGATATCACTTCTCCAGTTCCTGTGTTAGTCTATAGAGTCTAATCAAGAAGATCACCAAAGCTGAATAAATCATAGTGCATTGGCTCCATAGAATAACATAGGAATTGGAGAAGTGATATCACTAGAGAAGTCATCTCCACTCTATCACCTCTTTATCGCTGCTTAGTTAATCTCCCCCGTGATGTTAGTTATTAGAGGCACAAAAGATTCCATTCACATGTACATATTTAAATATTTGCCTCACTTACTGCTTAACCCTTTAACGATCCTTGACGGTCATAATACATCATGGTTAGATCTGACTATGACCGTCATGGAAATCCTAATGATCTGTATGAATCAATTTCTTCTGGACTGGTTCCCTAAAAAGAAAAAAAAATATATATATATAGATATATATATATATATATATATATATATATAGAACTTGATATTAAAGTTGAACTTTCAACTTCATTGAAGTTTGCATATTTAAAAACTGCATTAAAAAAGGCCTGTCGTGTTAGCCAAAAGACCAGGAAATGTACAGTTAAAAAGATGTTCACACGTCTTACATATGCTAATGTATGCTAATTGTGAAAGCCACGTGGTGTCAGTGCTGTGTCATATGCTACTTAAACTTTTCAGTGAAGTGTCATATGATAATGAATGTTTTAGTGACATGTCACATGCTAATGAAGCTCTGTACTGTACTGCTGTGGAAATTTTCACTTTTCTCAGAAATAAAATTGTGAATATCACCTAAACTATACATCTGCTGGAATTTTGATTAACATGACACATAGGCAGTTTTGAATTAAGTTTTCAAATATGTAAAGATAATTCAGGGTGATAGGTTCACTTTAAGTCCACAGAAGGGGACGTGTTTCTTTTTTGAAGAATTATGGGACCTCAGACACCACCTACTGAATGCTTCTTCCCTTCATTCAAAAACTTCAGAGGGAGGAGTTTGGGGTCATGGAAACCAAGAATCATATCTACCTCCATAAGCATTATAGCCAGTGCAAAAGGAAGATTAATTTTGGGGAAACAGTCCAACCAGATCTGATTTACATTGACCATTGCAATTTCCTGGCCGTATTACGGTAAGTGTGAGTGGGGGGCATGGGTGGATTGTCCTACTGGGGGATCGGGCATCACCCGGTGGGCCATTAGATCATGGGCCGGTGGAGGAGATCAGAGGATCTCACCTCACCGTCCCGCGATATTTTGAAGGAGAGGTCTGTGTTGCCACAGGCACTCTGCGTGACAGCTTTTGTGTTCCTTGAGTGCCAGAGCATTGCAATGTGTTGCGTACCCCTCTGGCACTCAAAGGGTTAATGCAGAGCGCCAGGATATGACATAATATCCTGGCGCCTGCTCTCTCATGCCGCACAGGGACCACAAGGGGGCGTTGGTGCAGCTAGTGGGCTGCTTTAAAAAAAAAAAAAAAAAAATGCCCGGGCTAGTATTCCCTTACAACCCGCCCCTGATGGGGGGTATTCTTAGTAGGTGCTAATGTTGCTTTACTCACATAACATGCTGTACAGTGCTTTTGCTGTAGTGGATGCTGGGTAATAAGTGTTATTACCCAGAATCCCTGGTTGCAGAGAAACTGTGTCTCTTGTGCACCTCCACATCTTATTCAATTTATATATATGCTGCACGGATAGAATAGATAGCACTATTATACAATATATTCCTTCAAAGTTAAAAATGTTCATCTAGCTATTCTGACAAAACAACAGGCAAGCGTGAGGTCTTCGGCTGATGTGTCTACGTCTTATGTTCTTGTATAAAAAAAAAAGTAGTTATTTTGTGTTTGTTTTCACTGTTATTGTCTACACTGTGTATATATGAAAAGCATGCTCTTCCTTATTAATAAACTTCTTAACAGAGTCAACTTGCTTTTTTTAATCACTGATGCTGTTGTAGCAAGAAGGACCGGAACAGTTCTGAGGTAAACAGACCTCACCATAGTTGACACATAAAAAAATTCCTGTTGACTTAAATGGTTATTATAAAGGGATAGTAATACTTCGTTTTATCTTTATTTTATTTTGTAGGCATTAAAAAAACATGAAGAATGATATAAGTCTTATCTCTCAAACCTTT
The DNA here is from genome assembly GCA_037306005.1 of Rhinophrynus dorsalis. NCBI lineage: Eukaryota > Metazoa > Chordata > Amphibia > Anura > Rhinophrynidae > Rhinophrynus > Rhinophrynus dorsalis. The sequence goes on from CM074728.1 coordinate 9,331,546, forward strand.
ATAGTATGAGAGATATTCACAAGCAAAGTTTCCCCTCCCGCCCCTTTTACCTAGTGTAAGCCATCTCTTCTAAGATGTGGAATGCAGTCCATAGACCAGACAGATAACAGAAGGGGACAGTCTTCTTCCTATGAGAACAATGAAAGCCCTGCCCCCCTTTACTAGTTTTTCAGGTTTTTCCCTTATCTTAATTGAAGACTGTCCCTCTCTGCAGTCTACCTGGGCACCTCCCTTCTGCTCTGGCTGAGCAGTGTTACATCAGTAAAAGGGGCGGGAGGGGGATACTTTATCATTGAATTACTCTTGTACTACAACTCTGACAGAATTGAAATAACACTCTCCATGGCCCAAATACTATGATGATTAATTAGAGCTGCTTTTATTATGAAACATTACTATCCCTTTAACCCTCAGGCATAGAGAGACCTCACTACAATATTATTATCAGGTAAAGATAATAGTACTACTATAAACATTACCTGGCTACTCTCTGGATCTGCCCCAGAAAGAGTCAGACTAAATTACCAGGTCACCTCATACTAAATTACCCCTGAAAGAGAGTGATTCTCGGGGTTAGCGAGATCTGTGTTAAAAGGTTAGTAATGTTTCACAATAAAAGAAGCTCCAATTAATCTTCATAGTATTTGGACCATGGAAAGTGTTATTTCAATACTGTCAGAGTTGTAGTACAAGAGTAATTGAATGATAAAGTATCCCCCTCCCGCCCCTTTTACTGATGTAACACTGCTCACCTCAGAGCTGCAAGACTGTCCGGATGGATCACAGAGAGGGACAATCTTCAGTGAGCATAAGGGAAAACCTGAAAAACCTGTCAAGGAGGGCAGGGTTTCCCTTATTGATCACAGTAAGAAGATTGTCCCTTGCTGTGAGCTGTCCGGTCAAGAGACCAGATTCCACATCTGAGGTGAGGGGCTTACACTAGGTAAAAGGGGCGGAAGGTGGATACTTTATCATTCAATTACTCTTGTACTACAACTCTGACAGTATTGAAATAACACTCTCCATGGCCCAGATACTATGAAGATTAATTGGAGCTGGTGTTCATGTGAAACATTACTATCCTTTTAACTTCCTCATCCACTCCTCTCACTCTCCACCCATTTTGAAGTAAACCTTATATCATCCCAGTTCCCATTCCCCATTCATATTAAGCTCCACCCACATTGTGATGCAAATCACATAATCTGGACACTCCCATATACTGTTCCCAAGTATGACAAGAACATATTAAAGTGGAAGACACAACCACAGCACATTACCCTTACCTGCACCCCAAAACTGGACGTAGAAATGATTGAAATTAGCGCGCCTAACCCTTAAGCTGCTTATGTTCAAGACAGTTCAAACACATTACCGCTAAAATAAACTCATAGCATGCATGTATAAATAAGTGGTAAGCGAAATGCACTATATATACATAGCTGGAAGCTGTTTAGTCCTGAGTCCATATTATAAAAAAGTAAATCTTGGTTTAAAATTCACTGCTGTTCTTTTATAAGTCAAACTTGTAATCGATGTTCCATAACGAAAGTGCAGATGGAAATAAGTAGATTTACTTATGAGTACAACGTGCTGGAGCAAGCAGATTGTCAGTGACACATCTAGTGTATTATAACGCATGCAACAGTTAGTTTAGCAAATGAAAGACGGTAATATCACCCAGCGCATCTACCGTAACTTTATTTTTTTGTCAGTTTACGCAGGTTAACTATTACTTCTTGATAAGAAGCTGCAGTTGGGAGGGAGAGTGGAACGTTAGTATCTGGCTGGTAGGAAATGGTAGTGGGGAGTGAGAGTGGAATTTTGGTATCTGGTATGCCAAAGTGCATTGCAGGTTAACTATTACTTCTAGATAAGAAGCTGCAGTTGGGAGGGAGAGTGGAATGTTAGTGTCTGGTTGGTAGGAAATGGTAGTGGGGAGTGAGAGTGGAATTTTGGTATCTGGTATGCCAAAGTGCATAGCAGGTTAACTATTATTTCTAGATAAGAAGCCGCGTTTGAGAGGGAGAGTGGAACGTTAGTATCTGGCTGGTAGGAAATGGTAGTGGGGAGTGAGAGTGGAATTTTGGTATCTGGTATGCCAAAGCGCATTGCAGGTTAACTATTACTTCTAGATAAGAAGCTGCAGTTGGGAGGGAGAGTGGAATGTTAGTATCTGGTTGGTAGGAAATGGTAGTGGGGAGTGAGAGTGGAATTATGGTATCTGGTATGCCAAAGTGCATTGCAGGTTAACTATTACTTCTAGATAAGAAGCTGCAGTTGGGAGGGAGAGTGGAACATTAGTATCTGGCTGGTAGGAAATGGTAGTGGGGAGTGAGAGTGGAATTTTGGTATCTGGTATGCCAAAGCGCATAAACTGAGAAATAAATAAGGCTAAATATCTCATGAACTAAAGATTTAAATTAAGAATGGCTAACATAAATTTAGATGATTCTGAAAAGTCTTTCAGATTCACCTAAATTTTTATAAGGTGTTAATTCCACTTTAAGATTTATTAATACCCCTGTCTAGAAAAAGTTATACTAAAAGTGAATTTGAATGGGTTGTTAAATAAAAAGATCAGGGTAGTTGCTGGGTTCCCCAAAAATATTTTACCATTGCATTAAAGAAGATTGGCACAATTACTTGCTCCAGCTGGCTAAAAGTGCCATAATCACGAGAAACTGGGATTTAACCAGCTAAAACAGGATCTAGCAACTCTGCTGGAGAGGAAAGTAATCTCTTGGAAGTGCTCAGTGACGTGTAGTAGCATTCCAGTGCACCCCTGCAGATCACAGTGATCAGGAAAATATGCAATCTTAGAAATGGAGCTAAATTGAAAAGGGTAGTAAAGGGTTTTGGGAAGTAGTTTTAAAAGCTAATATTGCCACTAAAAATCTACTCATTGCATCCCTGCAATACGTGTTTTTCTTAAGCCCCCCTTTCCAAATGGATGATTAGGGCGGCAAGACCTTTGAATCTCCTGTCCATGGTATACAGGAGAACTGGTATACTAAATAATTAATTTGGATGCAGTTAGCAATTTTAACACTAGATGGCGTTCTAATAAAGGTATTGAAATAGTTTGGAACAATCACTTCACCATCTGCAATAGAGTATTACTTTCTCTATATCCTATTAAGGGTGATTTTCAACTGGGTCATACCAGGATGATGAGTTTGTAACTTTTTATCTGGTATTTTGGGAAATGAGCATTGCGATCCCATTACACACAGAACTGATATTAAACAAGGTCGTGCCATGTCAGTGACCCTGAACCTTTTGTCAGTGACTCTGTACATTCTTTGACACTTTGTCCACCAAGAATAAAGTGACCTGGTCTCTCTCTTTTAATAAAACAACCCTGATTACATACCCTCAGTGGGGAAATACACTATTAAATAGTGCTAACAGGGCAATACACAATTGCATGCCCCGAGCAGACACTCCTGAACCTTAAAAGGTTAAACAGATCATGTTCAGTAAACACTAAACTACATACCTTTAGACTGACCCTAAGACTCAGGGTTTTGATCCAAAACTCAGGATCTCAGGGTGAAGTTCCAAAATCTCAGTGTTACCCACTACATGAGTTACACCAATTAACTAATTATTTAGTCTCCAACTGGTGAAATGTATACCAGAGAGACCAAAGGAGAAAGCTTGTTTGCCTTGTGTGTGTTCAAGCAGTGATATCTCTAAGTTCAGCAATGGTAGAGGTTCCTTGAATACTGAATGGTGCAATTCTCAGTTACTGCAAGCAGGGAGGTATCAAGTAGAAAGTATATTCTAGGAAGCTTTAAAGGAGCAGTAAACTTTTTTTTTATGAAAACACATATTTTACAGAGCATTTCCTGTTGAATAAAACAAGGCCACTCCCATCGCTGTCAGATGTTTTATTCAAAAATTATATCAGTTTAAATAATCAGGAAGTGAATTTACTGTGTTTACTTCCTGATAGTTCTAACTGACAGGAAGTGCATTTTCTGTGTTTACTTCCTGATAGTTCTGACAGGAAGTGAATTTACTGTGTTTACTTCCTGATAGTTCTAACTGACAGGAAGTGAATTTACTGTGTTTACTTCCTGATAGTTGTAACTGACAGGAAGTGACTCAGCAGTTTCTATCACATTCTATGGAGAACTGTATGTCTCTGACTTTTCTGACTTTCCTGTCCATTAGAATCTAACAGGAAATCTAATTAGAATTTGACCACTAGAGGGCACTGCTAATGTAAAAAAACATGTGTTTAAACTGTAATAACTTTGGAAATATAAATCTTTCGGCAGTGGGAGTACCCTTATTTTACTCAATAGGAAAATCCCTACAATATATATTTTTTCATAAAAAAGTCTACTGCTCCTTTAAGGTTAATTTTGTAAAGATCTCAGGTTCAGCTCATTTTAACATTTCCCAGCTATGTTAATCTAATATTAACTAATAGGATCAGGGGACAGAGGTCTGCTATTAGCACTAAAATTTGTGACCACAAAACAAAGTTACTTGGCTTCATAGTTGATAATGTTAAAAAAAAAAAATGACTAGTCCCTCAAGTTCAGCATTTGCCAGATCACCTTTGTTAATACAGAGAGTGACATTTTTTGTTTACTGATTTTTTAGATGTGAATGTCTTTTCTTTTGGATTTTGGGTATTTAAAAGGATGCCGGCCTACAGGCGCTCCCCATTTGTACATTTCTCCCACCTTCAGCTAATCAGATTCAAGATTCAATCGAAACACAAATACGGGAGGAGAAGTATGACAAAAAAAAGTGTGTTCCTAACAGTTAAAAAGATCGCTTAACTTAAAAACAAGTGTGTAAAATATATAATTTAAATACATTTGATATCCTATGGATACATAAAGTAAATGTGATAAGTGAAAGTATGCTATGGAATAAGAGGTATATGCTAAATTAAATACTGTCACGCTATCTCAAGTGTTGCCATTATCAGCCAAGTGTGTTGATGGCTCTTTCTAAAGATCTGCCGTCTCCTTCAGAGCTCCAAAGGCCTGGAACAATCTGCCTGAAATAATCAAATCTGCTCCCAGTCTAAAATCCTTCCAAGTAAAGGCTTCTTTATATCTAAAAACAGTGTGTAACTGTATATAATTTCAACATTTTAGAAGTATATATATATATTAATATGTTTATGCATATATATAATGTTTCACAATTTGTGTAAACATGTAACCCTTTATGGAAAACTATCCAGGACATGCTTCAAAACTTGAGAAATCTCAATGTATTCTTCCTGGTAAAACATTTTCTAAATAAATCAATTTAGATAAACTGTAACATAAAAATGAATAACAAATAAGCATTTTTTCAGCGGCGTAACTATAGGGGTCGCACCTGCGACCGGGGCTGTCACCCCAGGGGCCCTGCCGCCCCCTGCGACCCCCTGCCTGATGCCCACAATAAAGTAATGCAGAGCGCTGGGGCTCTTCATTACGAGAGTGCCGGTCTGCCAGAGGGAAATCAGTATTCCCTCCAGCAGTCCGGCACTCTGGTAATGCAGAGCAGGAGATGACATCATGTCCCAGTGCTCTGCATTACTGACACCGCACAGGAGAAGAGGTCTGTGCAGAAGGAGGAACAGACCTGTCCTCTGCCATTGGACCACCATAGAGGTAGGAGATTTAGGGGTAATGTGGTGATTGGGGGGTAATGTGGAGATTGAGGGACATTGTGGAGATTGAGGGGTATTATGGAATGGGCAGTGTGGAAGGGGCATTGTGGAGATTGAGGGGCATAGTGGAAGGGGCATTGTGGAGATTGGGGGGCAATGTGGAAGGGGCAATGTGGAGATGAGGGCATTGTGGAAGGGGCAATGTGGAGATTGAGGGGCATTATGGAAGGGGAAATGTGGAGATTGAGGGCCATTGTGGAAGGGGAAATGTGGAAATTGAGGGGCAATGTGGAATGGGTAATGTGGAGATTGAGGGGCATTATGGAAGGGGAAATGTGGAGATTGAGGGCCATTGTGGAAGGGGAAATGTGGAGATTGAGGGGCAATGTGGAATGGGTAATGTGGAGATTGAGGGGCATTATGGAAGGGGAAATGTGGAGATTGAGGGCCATTGTGGAAGGGGAAATGTGGAGATTGAGGGGCAATGTGGAATGGGTAATGTGGAGATTGAGGGGCATTATGGAAGGGGCAATGTGGAGATTGAGGGGCATTGTGGAAGGGGCATTGTGGATATTGAGGGACATTGTGGAAGGGGCAATGTAGAGATTGGGGGGCATTGTGGAAAGGGCAATGTGTATACCTGGGAACTTGACAGATAAGGCTACCCGGAGGGTAGCCCTGCCAGTGCCGATCTGGGAGGGAAATGACGTGATTCGTGTCATAAAAGGGGCAGGGCCACACAGAAGGCTGGGGTATAAAATAAGGAAATTGGGGCTAGGAGATGACCTTTGCAATTGGATACAAAACTGGTTGAAGGATAGGGTACAGTGTGTGGTTGTAAATGGACAATTCTCCAATACAGTTAAAGTAGAGAGTGGAGTACCTCAGGGTTCAGTATTAGGTCCGCTGCTTTTTACATGTTTATAAATGACTTGGAAATAGATATAGAAAGCAAAATATCAATATTTGCAGATGATACTAAATTATGCAGGGTAATTAATTCAGAACAGGATAATTGCTCTCTACAAAGGGATTTATATAAAACTAGTTGAACAGCCCGTTACACGGGCCACAGTACCACTGCCACCCGGTCGCGGGGCAGTCACGCTGAGTAGAGACTGCCCGCACCACGGCTGATACAGAGCTCTGTATCAGCCGCAGCGAGGGCAGTCTCTACTGCGCATGACTACAGCACGCACAGCAGTCTCTACTGCACATGTCGCGGCGTTACACACGATTTAGCGAATTATTATATAGGATGTCAGATTGAGCAAACAAATGGAATATGAAGTTTAATGTGGGGAAGTGTAAAGTCATGCATTTGGGAGGAAATAATCCCAAGGCTACTTATGAACTTAATGGAATCATTTTAGGAGACTCATTGCTAGAGAAAGACCTGGGTATCCTTGTCAACTACAAACTTGGAAACAGTGACCAGTGTCAAACAGCAGTAGCAAAGGCAAACAAAATCCTGTCTTGTATAAAAAGAGGTATTGAAGCAAGAGTGGATAACATTATTTTGCCATTATACAAATCATTGGTAAGACCTCACCTTGAGTATGCAGTGCAGTTTTGGGCACCAGTTCTGAAAAAGGATATACTAGAACTAGAGAGGGTACAGCAAAGAGCAACAAAATTAATTAAAGGAATGGAGGACTTGACGTATGAGGAACGACTAGACAAACTTGGTTTATTTACTCTAGAGAAAAGACAACTAAGAGGAGACCTTATCACATTGTATAAATATATGAGAGGTCAATACAAGGATCTCTGTGGTGAGCTATTTATTCCAAGGCCTGATCAGGTGACCAGGGGACACCCCTTGAGATTAGAGGAAAGGAGGTTTAGACTTCAGCAGAGGAAGGGTTTTTTTTACAGTAAGGTCTGTTAAATTGTGGAATTCTTTGTAGAAGGAGGTGGTTATGGCAGATACAATGGATACATTCAAGAGAAGATTAAATACATTTCTTTCAAAAGGGAACATATAGGGTTATACTGTTTATCAGTAGGCAGATCAGGAAGGTCTGATAAAGACTAATTTATTGGTAGCAGGAAAGTTATACAGTTCTCATGTCACTAGGGTATGAGGCAAAGGTTGAACTTGATGGACTTGTGTCTTTATTCAATCTAATTTACTATATTACTATGTTACCTAGAGTTTCTTGTCTAGGGGAGCCTGGGATGTAAATCCTGTCCTTGCTGCAGTCATGGATAGAACAGAAGAGAAACCATATTCATCTATTAATATAACTTATTTATATAGCACCAACGTATTCCACAGTGCTGTATAAAAGTTATGGCAGCATGCACAAAGAAAAGGAGGTCTATGCTAGAGCACACCAACTGCACCATAGCTGACAAACAGAAATTCCCCATATTGCAATAGACTGGTCTTTTATCCCCTTGAATGCCAAGTAGTCTCCAATACACTGATCTCTTGGCCAAGTCATAGTTTATTTAACTGTTGTTTTTAGGGTCATATGCAAGAAAAGGGGAGCAATTGTTGTGCAAATCAGCTACACCAGCAGACTATGCTTCATTTCTATTACTATTATTAAAGGGTGTATTTTTCTCTTCTACCACAAGATGTCACACTTTGACAGAGTAAACTGATAGGAACTAATCTTGGCGGTTTTGGTTTCACCTGGAATTTTATTATCCAATGCACAACACCTCAGTCTGGTTCCTGATTAAAGTGACAGTGACCCTCCTTTTGGAGTTTTAAATCAGGGGTGTCAGACCTTTTTTGTCAAGGACCAGACTGAGAAAAGAACAATCATTTGAAAGCTGGTAACTGCTAATAAAGGAATTAAAGCTAAACATACACAAAATGAGAGGTAATACAATGTTTTATGTACAGTCTTTGCTAGGTTAATAAGTCACCTACCATTCTGCTGCTTAAGCTTATATGCTCACTATCACTTTAAGATCTATTGACATCTCTTTGTATAACTGAAAAAAAGATTTAGAGCAAGACCAAAGTATTTTATTTACACAGAGTAATTTATATACACATGTAATGACGGTTATACACATATGTGAGTTTAATTGCTGTGGAGCAATATGATACACTTATATACACACCACAGTCTGATCTCCTAAACACAGGGACACCAGGGTGATACACTTATATACACACCACACAGTCTGATCTCCTAAACACAAGGACACCAGGGTGATACACTTCTATACACACCACACAGTCTGATCTCCTAAACACAGGGACACCAGGGTGATACACTTATATATACACCACACAGTCTGATCTCCTAAACACAGGGACACCAGGGTGATACACTTATATACACACCACACAGTCTGATCTCCTAAACACAGGGACACCAGGGTGATACACTTCTATACACACCACACAGTCCGATCTCCTAAACACAGGGACACCAGGGTGATACACTTCTATACACACCACACAGTCTGATCTCCCAAACACAGGGACATCAGGGTGATACACTTATATACACATCACACAGTCTGATCTCCTAAACACAGGGACACCAGGGTGATACACTTATATACACACCACACAGTCTGATCTCCTAAACACAGGGACACCAGGGTGATACAATTATATACACACCACACAGTCTGATCTCCTAAACACAGGGACACCAGGGTGATACACTTCTATACACACCACACAGTCTGATCTCCTAAACACTGGGACACCGGGGTGGGAAAGAGGGACTAAAGAGGGACACTTGGGAGGTATGGACCCCTAATATCTCCTGAAGAGGGACACTTGGGAGGTACGGACCCCTAATATCTCCTAAAGAGGGACACTTGGGAGGTATGGACCCCTAATGTCTCCTAAAGAGGAACACTTGAGAGGGATGGACCCTAATATCTCCTAAAGAGGGACACTTGGGAGGTACGGACCCCTAATCCTATAATATAAAAAGACAGATGTATGTTTGTCGGATGCAGTCATGTGCAGTAGAGACTGCCCAAATGTCCGATGCAGTCAAATGCAGTAGAGACTGCCCGAATGCAGGCACTGGGAGGCCCGTGTACACGGGCCTTTACACTAATATCTCCTAAAGAGGAACACTTGGGAGGTACGGACCCCTAATATCTCCTAAAGAGGGACACTTGGGAGGTAAGGACCCCTAATATCTAAAGAGGAACACTTGGGAGGTACGGACCCCTAATATCTCCTAAAGAGGGACACTTGGGAGGTAAGGACCCCTAATATCTCCTAAAGAGGAACACGTGGGAGGTATGGACCCCTAATATCTCCTAAAGAGGAACACGTGGGAGGTACGGACCCCTAATATCTCCTAAAGAGGGACACTTGGGAGGTATGGACACCTAATATCTCCTAAAGAGGGACACCTGGGAGGTACAGCCCCTAATATCTCCTAAAGAGGGGCACTTGGGAGGTATGGATCACTAATATCTCCTAAAGAGGTACACTTGGGAGGTATGGACCCCTAATATCTCCTAAAGAGGGACACTTGGGAGGTATGGGCCCCTAATATCTCCTAAAGAGGGACACTTGGGAGGTATGGGCCCCTAATATCTCCTAAAGAGGGACACCTGGGAGGTATGGACACCTAATATCTCCTAAAGAGGGACACCTGGGAGGTACAGCCCCTAATATCTCCTAAAGAGGGGCACTTGGGAGGTACGGACCCCTAATATCTCCTAAAGAGGGACACTTGGGAGGTATGGGCCCCTAATATCTCCTAAAGAGGGACACCTGGGAGGTATGGACACCTAATATCTCCTAAAGAGGGACACCTGGGAGGTACAGCCCCTAATATCTCCTAAAGAGGGGCACTTGGGAGGTATGGATCACTAATATCTCCTAAAGAGGGACACCTGGGAGGTATGGACCTCTAATATCTCCTAAAGAGGGACACTTGGGAGGTACATACCCCTAATATCTCCTAAAGAGGGACACTTGGGAGCTATGTTCTAGTCCATAAGAGGTTAAATAAATGACACTGAATTGTCTAATGTGAGTGCTGTATAAAAGGAAATAAAGAAACACGGACACACTCTTTAGGGTAACTTGCGCATCCTAGAAGTTGGTGGGACAGGCCAGGGCCAAATGTTCTACTAAATATCAATATGCAGCACCTCCATGCCACAGGGTATCCGGAAACAAAACAAAATAATGCTTTTTTTTTTACATACATTTTTGAAATTACTATTCAAACATGCTTTTTGTGACTTAATAATCAAGGTTTGTTTGCAGATTGATCTCTGATTTTCTGCTTTCAGTATGCCACACCTCCTTGTGTGACATCACATACCTCTGATTTAGCTGCCAGGTACGGTTATGAACCAATGAAAACGCTGATGACATTCAAAGCTAGTACTGTGACAACCTCATAGGACAGGAGTAGGCAACCTTTGGCTGTAGTGTCAAAAGCTGCCTATCCTATATAATAATTAGCTAAGGATGTTTGTCAGAAGCCGTCATGCTCAGTAGAGACGGTTGTGCGTCCCGCAGTCATGCGTAGTAGAGACTGCCCGCGCCGCTGCTAATACGGAGCGGGGCGCTCTGAATTCACACAGGAGTCCTCTCTGCGCACCTTCCTAGGACCGCTTGGTCCCAAGAAAAAAAAAAAGATTACTTATTTTTCTTGGTATCCAATTTTTATTTCTGGTGTTTTTCAAAATATTTGTTAGGGAAAAAAAGGATAGAGATTTCTGTTAAACAGAAATCTCTATCCTTTTTTCCTAACAAATATTTTGAAAAACACTAGAAGTAAAAATTGGATACCAAGAAAAAATAAGTGATTTTTTTTTTTTTGTATGTCAGTTTGCCTTTAAATCTCTTCTTCCTCGTGGTTGCAATTTTAGAGACATTTATTTTTAATTGACTGTGAGAATCTGGTGTCTAATTAACTCTTAACACCTTCATAGAGGGTGCAAAAGCATTTCATCTGAGATTCCCTCTCCCCTTTCGCCATGTGTCTGATGTGTTTTGATGTTTCTTTGAAAAGGGGCGAATTCTAAATCGAATTCTCAGAGACAATCGGTCACTAGAACGAGTTGCCTCTGAGACGCCCCTTGCTGACAGAAGATAAGAGCATTAAATGCATAACACAAGGCTTAAGGATCTCCGTGCCCCTAGGAGCTTACAATCTAGAGAGATAAAGGCATAAAGAACCAGCTGGGATTAATATCAGTGTATTAAGAATTTTTGTTTTAGGCAGATAAGTGATTTGCTAATAAGAGTTTATCTGTGGTTTATACAATGATAATCTCAACAGTATTTTCCCACGGTAATCTATGTTAGTATGCTGTAGCCACCGATGGTCAGGGGCAAAACTGCCCCACAGTGGACAAATTAAAATTCCTATTGTGGCTTAACCTACTGGATGCTAAATAAGCCTTCAGCATAATATTTCTCAATGTACAGTAAACCTATCTAGCATTCAGTGGGTTATAAGCTTCACTTTAATCAATGGGAATTATCCGTCGTCTGTGCTGCAGTTGGATTGCCTTCAATTTGCCCAATTTTGTTTTTACAAATAGCCTTAAGGGAAAAACGATTCCCTACAAATAATGTCCGCCAAGCATACTGAAAACATCTCTATATAATTTAAAGGAAAAAAAAAAGAAATTGAGATAACCTCTTTCTTTTTTTAATTATGTTTTCAACAAGAGTATGTAGGTCTGGAAAAGAGTGAAAATGACAGACTAATGAGTCTTCTATCTTTATCACTGTGGAATTATGGGAATATTAACCCTTTGAGTGCAGAGGGGAGCAAAGTGTTGGATCAACACTTTTATTATATTAAAAAATAATATATTGCAGGCCTTTCTCTACTGAGCAAATCAGGTTTTCGCATTGTTCTATTCATTGTACTGTCAGCCCGGAAGGAGAAACTGCACCAAGTTGGAAGTTATGTGTACGAGCGCACGTCCACCTATCACATTCACAAACTACCCAAAAAAAGACAACAAGGACGCCACTAGGACAGTATCTTCTGTAAAGTAATCAACAGACATATGGTTAGTCTAAGAATAAAATATGCCTAAGCGGAAAAGAAATGGACAAATCATGTTTCTAAATATATTTAAGGCCAATACAAAGAACTTGATGGGAGACACTTTAAGGTCAGTCAATAAGACCAAAGGAAAGGCAGTTTTAACTAAAAGAAATGCGGGGATTTTTTTTAAGTAAGGACAGTAAGCTTATAAGTTTCCTTTCCACTAGAGGCTGTTTTTGCAGATACTGTAGATCAGTGGCTCCCACATTTTTCACCCTACGTCCCCATTTGCTTTAAAACAAATCACAATACCGCCCCCATTTTTTGTTGAAATAAATGTAACCATCTGTACGCATACTTATATTAATATTAATTTGCATTTTTTAATTTGTAATGTACTTGAAAGAAACCAAATCATTATGCATTCTTCTGCTGGCCTCCTGCCAGCTGTAGACATCATGAGTATAAACAGGCAGGCTGCTCTGTTCTTTGATCCAGCCTTTCCCAAAATTCCAATTGCAATCACTTTTTTGACAGTATGGACCCTTTTCATAATAAAGAGGACATTTGGTGTTAAAATAAAGCCTCAGGGCTCCCCAGAGGGGCACACTCCTCAGTTTGGGAATTACTGCTGTAGTTGCTTTCATACGGATTACCTTTCTAGCTCAGGACGATATAGAGAATTACAACAGTTGGGTACAATACAGATAGGATGTTGATCCAAGGAAATAGCCAAATACCATTTGGAATATCACAGTAAATTAAGTTGAAAAAAAACACAAGTCCATCAAGTTCAACTTTTGACTCGTTATAACCCACACAGCTGAGAATTATAGGACTTCCTGCTTACAAAGTCTATTTACCAAAACTTCCTGTTTTACCTATTGATACAAAGTATAGCCCTGTATGTTCACTCTTGCTAGAAATGTATCTAATCTTTTCTTAAATGCATCTATTGTATCTGCCATTACTGCATCATTGGGCAAAGAATTCCACAATCCAGCAGCCCTTACTGTAAAAAAAACCCTTCCCTTGCTGAAGTTGAACGGAATTTTGTTTTACCTACTTGGAGCCAAACTCACTGGGTGGCAGAGTGATGCACAATGCATTGCTGTACACCTCTGGCATTCAAACAGTTAACTGAAAATTAGATGCCTTTAAAAAGGGCCTGGATACTTATTTAAAAAAGCAGAACATTTTAGTACTGGGATTAATATTTATTTAGTGCTTGTTGATCCAAGGAGAAATCTGATTGCCATTTGGAATCAAGAAGAAATTTGTTTCCCCCCGTTCAAGGCAGAATTTGAAATTGCTGTATTGAGGGGGGGGGGTTTGCCTTCTTATGGATCAACTATGGTAAAAAGGAATAGGAAAAGGGTTAAACTAGATCGACTCAAGTCTTTTTTTCAACCTAAATTACTATGTTACTTCAATAGGGTGTTTTGCCTACCTCTTGATCAAGAAGGGTGATATAGCAAAGGCTGGGCATCTTGGACGCATGCCTTTTTTTGCCTCATCAACTAGGTTACTATCTTATGCCGCCAATGCATTGTTTTACTATGCCTTGGAGACATCGCTAGCATCCAACTGGTTATATGACAAGCATAACACTGATCAATTACATTACACAGCTATATAAAAGGTTATTAACTCTGATGGATCAACATACCTAGATCAATTTTTTCCCTTTTTTGCAAATAGATCATTTTCCATCTAACCTGACTTAAGGATTAATTTAGTAATCCTATCAAAAGACATCTGCCTGTTTTGTTCCCTTGAACTAAAATAAACAGCACCCTTTTTTCCAAAACCAATGCCTCCCTGTGCATCATTGTCCCTGGAGGTGGTTTCCAACAGGAAAACGGCTTGTGGCCTTCTCTCTCCTGCAGGGAGGTAGATAAAAAGAGAATTAAAACAAACTTTTCTATTCGGTTTACAGAATGGCCATTCACTTTTTGTGTGTAAGGTCTGTGTCTCCTTTTATCTAAGGCTTTTTATTTCATACAGGCCTCCGTGTGTTTAAAGGCTGGCCTCCTTTCTCTGAACAAGCCCAAAGGTCGCCAGATTGAGTGCAAGGTCGCAGGGCTGAAAGGACCTTACTCACATTGTCCTGTGGCCTTAGAAGATGTCTCTTTTCACAAACGTGATAAAATAATATGGTTCCGCCCCCGCTATAGTCCCATGGGGGACGGTGTGAAGAGACTTTTTTTTTTATGCCCTAAAGACAGAGATTAACAAGCTTTTTAAACCTACGTACAGAGGCAGCAAATAATGGGGAAACTGGTAGACAAATAACTGCACTTTATTAGGGAAAGTGATTATCTGAAATGTTTGTTTGGTGTTCTCTACTACAAAACAAGCAGGGCCATACGTGCAAAGACAAATGTGGAGTAACCCATCCACACAATAGGGAAGAAATTAACATTATCATTGATTTAAATTGGGCTTTTGACATAGCATCTACTAGAGATGTCACTCATGCACTGGAAACATATCCTATATTATAATTCGCTAAGTATGTTTGTCAGAAGCCGTCATGCGCAGTAGAGACGTCTGCGAAGCGTTGCACTCATGTGCAGTACTGAGTGCCCAAAAGCACCGCGGCTGATGCAGAGTGGGGAGCTCCGAATTCAGGCCTCTCGGCGCTTACGGTCTGAATTCGGAGCGCTCTGCTCCATATTAGCGGCAGTACATTCGGGCAGTCAGTCCTGCACTTGATTGCAGCACCGCCTTTGTTGGCCCGTGTACACGGGCTTTGAAACTAGTCTAGCATAAAAGTGGTTAAAGCTGCATTCAAGAATATTTATTTGTCCAGTAGGGTGAAGTTAGTTTGACCCAGAATTTCTACACTTTATTTTGTGAATATAGCCCAGCATTCTGACTTTTAATAGTGTACACAGGTAACGTCGCCTATCAGCATTTCCTGGGAAAATGTTGAATTATAATAGAACGTTCAATGGAGAATTAATTATTACTAACAAAAAAAATTGTGAAAATTCTCATTATTTGCAAGGAACAGGAATATGGAAAAATATCACAACTGTACGCATGCAGTTATTTACATATAATTGTCTGTAACACCCCTTTATGCTTTGACTGAGGGTTAACCAGATATTTATTGTGGAAAGGTTCGATTGGACTTAACTGAAATAAAAGGTTTATTCACTTAAATGACAAAGTGACAATGTAAACTAAAAACGAAAAGGGTTTGTATCTATTAAAGTATCCGTTATTACCAAAATTACCCATATTAAGAGAGAGAGGGGTGAGGAGATAGACAGACAGATAGATAGATAGATAGATAGATATGAGATAGGTAGGTAGATAGATATGAGATAGATAGATATGAGATAGGTAGATAGATAGGATATAGATAGAAATGATATAGATAGTTAGATAGATAGATAGATAGATAGGAGAGGGACACTTGGGAGGTACGGACCCCTAATATCTCCTAAAGAGGGACATTTGGGAGTATGGAACCCTAATAGCTCCTAAAGAGGGACACTTGGGAGGTATGATCCCCTAATGTCTCCTAAAGAGGGACACTTGGGAGGTACAGACCCTAGTATCTCCTAAAGAGGGACACTTGGGAGGTATGGACCCCTAATATCTCCTAAAGAGAGACACTTGGGAGGTATGGACCCCTAATATCTCCTAAAGAGGAACACTTGGGAGGCATGGACCCCTAATATCTCCTAAAGAGGGACACTTGGGAGCTATGGACCCCTAATATCTCCTAAAGAGGGATGCATGGGATGTATGGACCCCTAATATCCCCTAAAGAGGGACACTTGGCAGGTATAGACCCCTAATATCTTCTAAAGAGGGACACTTGGCAGGTATGGACCCCTAATGTCTCCTAAAGAGGGACACTTGGCAGATATTGAGCCCTAATATCTACTAAAATGGGGCAGTTGGGAAGTATGGACCCCTAATATCTCCTAAAGAGGGATACTTGGGAGGTATGGACCCCTTATATCTCCTAAAGCGGGATACTTGGGAGGTATGGACTCCTAATATCTCCTAAAGAGGGACGCATGGGAGGTACGGACCCCTAATATCTCCTAAAGAGGGACACTTGGGAGGTATGGACCCCTAATATCATCTAAAGAGGGACACTTTGAAGGAACGGAACCCTAATATCTCCTAAAGATGGACATTTGGGAGGTACGAACCCCTAATATCTCCTAAAGATGGACACTTGGGAGGTATGATGAGGTCATCTCTCAACCAATCCTTCCTTCAAAATAGCATTTAGTCACCTTACTATAATAAAACACTTGTGTGGGTGATAAGGTTGGAAAAATTTGACTTGTATCTATCAAGTACAACCTTTGCCAGACCTCCAAAGGAAGACAAACAAATTTCCATTCATGCCCCAGATGGGTGAAACAAATTCCTTCCAGTTGGATTTCTCCCTGGATCAACATCTTACCCATGTTTGGGCAACTCTCCAGTTATGAAGCATAAAGGGGTTTATGCACTAAGGTGTGAGAAAGCGGAGATAACTTCTGCAGTGATATCACTTTCGAAGTCCTTTGTTATTCTATGGAGCCAATGCAATAAGATTTGTCCAACTTTGGGAATCTTAGTGCATCGGCTCTATAGAATAACATAGGAACTGGAGAAGGGATATCACTGGAGAAGCTATCTCTGCTCTATCACAGATTTGTGTATCTCCCCCATTGTCTCTTTCTCTTCTTCTTGCATTCCCTGTGCCTTTATGTATATAAATGTATTAGTGTAAGACAATGGGGAGATGCACTAAGGTGTGATATGTTATTCTATGGAGCCAATGCAATAAGATTTCTCCAACTTTGGGGATCTCAGTGCATCGGCTCTATAGTATAACATAGGAACTGGAGAAGTGATATCACTGGAGAAGTTATCTCCCCCTTCATCACCTCTTTCTCACGCTTTAATCTCTCCCTGAGGCTTGTTCCAGCATCATTACTCTCTGAACTGTACTCTGTTGTTGGATCCTGAATCCCACTGTGTACAACTCTGATTCCCAAAGGTCCCCAGTGAAACAGGTCCTACTGAGGACAGGTGGGTTAGTCTGCATTTTAGTTATTTTGTTTTTGCATCATGTGGTAGGGCACCCAACCTCTCCAGTCCCACAGCTAGTTTAGGTGAGGTCTTAAAGGGATAGTAATAATTAGTTTTATCTTTATTTTAATTTGTAGGCATTAAAAAAATATGAAGAACGACATAAGTCTTATCTCTCAAACCTTTATGGTTTGAGAGATATTCACAAGCAAAGTTTCCCCTCCCGCCCCTTTTACCTAGTGTAAGCCATCTCTTCTCAGATGTGGAATCCAGTCTATAGACCAGACAGATAACAGAAGAGGACAATCTTCTTCCTATGAGAACAATGAAAGCCCTGCCCCCCTTGACAAGTTTTTCCCTTATCTTAACTGAAGATTGTCCCTCTCTGCAGTCTACCTGTGCACCTCCCTTCTGATCTGGCTGAACAGTGTTACATCAGTAAAAGGGGTGGGAGGGGGATACTTTGTCATTGAATTACTCTTGTACTACAACTCTGACAGTATTGAAATAACACTCTCCAAAGTCCAAATACTATGATGATTAATTAGAGCTGCTTTTATTATGAAACATTACTGTCCCTTTAATCGGTGATCCATAATATCTAGTCACCTTCATCTTCTTTACATGAGGCTCTTGACCTATGCGACACATGTGTCAGACCACACAGGACTCATGCTTTATAGTATAGCATGGTTACAAATTCTGGTGGTCTGTGATGTCTAGTAGACTAGATACCTTGGATGTGTAACTTAAAGCAGAACTAACACCGCTAAGCAACTTTGTTTCTAATAATTCCCTATCTGGTGACTAGCTGCTTAGTAGCGATAGTCGCCAGAATTATTACCTCTTTATGGAGAAATATGCATTCATCCTCGGCTGACAGGCAGGACGGAGCGCGGACATCTTGCCCTAGTGACGTCCGCGCGCCTGCGCTGTCAGTCCCAGACGGCTGTAGGAGGCGTTGCTAGAAGGCATTCGGCTCCGGAAGGGACTAACAGCGCAGGCGCGCGGACGTCACTAGGGCAAGATGTCCGCGTTCTGTCCTGCCTGTCAGCCGAGGATGAATGCACATTTCTCCATAAAGAGGTAATAATTCTGGTGACTAGCGCTACTAAGCAGTTAGTCACCAGATAGGGAATTATTACAGACAAAGTTGCTTAGCGGTGTTAGTTCCGCTTTCAGTCCTCAAGAAGGACCAACAGTCCAAATATATTAATATCTCAAATAAAGCACAGATAGGTATTTTATAATGTCTAAGTGATTAATAGTGATCTTTTAAGCACAGGTAAGAAAAACAATCCTAATGACCCTTTCTAAACCTGGTCAAAAAATCCTAATGGCTACTATTTCTCAATAATGTTCATAATGGTTCTGCAGAATAAAACTATTATTAGTATTGAATACAATGTCCACGGAGACAGACGTCATTTGTTGTCGATGGACTCGGGAGGCGGTGGTGGGGGTTATGTGCTACGGTATAACAATGAGGTAAAGTCTCCAATGAGGCAAACTGTCCAGTTCCTATGTTAGTCTAAGTACATCTCTCCAATTTGAGAGTTCTTAGTGCATGAGCTAGGACGTTATCTCCTCTTTATCACACCTTAGTACATCTCCCCCTGTATTCTATAACTAAATCTCTCCTATAGAATAGCACAGGAACTGGAGAGTTTCTCTCAATGGAGAAGTTATCTCCTCTTCATCACACCTTAGTACATCTCCCCTGTAGACAATAACTAAATCTCTCCCACAGAATAACATAGGAACTGGAGAGTTTATCTCACCGGAGAAGTTATCTCCTCTTTATCACACCTTAGTACATCTCCCCCTGTAGTCTATAACTAAATCTCTCCTATAGAATAACACCGGAACTGGAGAGTTTCTCTCAATGGAGAAGTTATCTCCTCTTCATCACACCTTAGTACATCTCCCCTGTAGACAATAACTAAATATCTCCCATAGAATAACATAGTAACTGGAGAGTTTATCTCACCGGAGAAGTTATCTTTTAATCACACCTTAGTACATCTCCCCTGTAGTCTAAAGCTCTCGCATAGAATAGCATAGGAACTGGAGAGTTCATCTCACTGGAGAAGTTATCTCCTCTTTATCACACCTTAGTACATCTCCCCTGTAGTCTATAACTAAATCTCTCCCATAGAATAACATAGGAACTGGAGAGTTTATCTCACTGGAGACGTTATCTCCTCTTTATCACACCTTAGTACATCTCCCCTGTAGTCTATAACTAAAGATCTCCCATAGAATAACATAGGAACTGGAGAGTTTATCACTGGAGAAGTTATCTCCTCTTTATCACACCTCAGTACATCTCCCCTGTAGTCTATAACTAAAGATCTCCCATAGAATAACATAGGAACTGGAGAGTTTATCACACTGGAGAAGTTATCTCCTCTTTATCACACCTTAGTACATCTCCTCTGTAGTCTATAACTAAATCTCTCCCATAGAATAACATAGGAACTGGAGAGTTTATCTCACTGGGGAAGTCATCTCCTCTTTATCACACCTTAGTACATCTCCCCTGTAGTCTATAACTAAATCTCTCCCATAGAATAACATAGGAACTGGAGAGTTTATCACACCTTAGTACATCTCCCCCTGTAGTATATAACTAAATCTCTCCCATAGAATAACATAGGAACTGGAGAGTTTATCTCACTGGAGAAGTTATCTCCTCTTTATCACACCTTAGTACATCTCTCCTGTAGTCTATAACTAAAGATCTCCCATAGAATAACATAGGAACTGGAGAGTTTATCTCACTGGATAAGTTATCTCCTCTTTATCACACCTTAGTACATCTCCCCTGTAGTCTATAACTAAATCTCTCCCATAGAATAACATAGGAACTGGAGAGTTTATCACACCTTAGTACATCTCCCCCTGTAGTATATAACTAAAGATCTCCCATAGAATAACATACGGACTTATCTCAATGGTGACTTTATCTCCTGTTTATCACACCTTAGTACATCTTCCCTCGGGTGGGAAAACTTCTCCTTCTGAAATGTTCTTCTTTCCTAAGATTTTTTCAGTGGGAGGAGTTTCAGGTGCTGGAGCCCCACCAAACCCCTCTCACCCCATATATCTCCCTCTGTGGATATGATATCCAGTACAGTAAGTACACATTTTATGGAACCATTTCACACATAGAGGCTATTAGGATGTTGTGCCCAGATTAAAGTAAGTGGCAGGTTACTATTACTACATATTACTGTCCCTTTAAGGTGGTACCTTTTTAAAAATGGATGTGACCACAAGGAAAACTAAGATTACTGAGGATGATGCACCAAGACGAAGAGGTGCAATCTTGGAGCAAACCATACGTACCATGCTGGGGGATCCCCAATGATTCAATTTGGGCTTTTCAACTCCTTGCTCTGCAATGTGCTGGAGAAGATGCTTGCAATCTGAGGATTAACTCTTTGTGTGACAGAGAGGAGTGCATTTAATTGAACAGCAATATGTTGCACACCTTTCTGGGATACAAAGGGTTATAGGAACACCCTACTTAACCCTTTGACTGACACAGAGGTATCTGATGAACTGTCGCAACACGCTGTGTATAGTTCTCTAAATATATACATTTTAAAGAATTTATATATTACAATTTCAGTCTTACAGGTCACTAGATCAGTTCTCCTGGCAGTGAAAGGGTACCGCTCACACCTTACTTACTGAATGTAAACCCAGTTTGTGAGAAGTGATTCATATGTAAATGGGCTGGTTTTCTCTCAGAACGTTTGCATCTCATTAGCTGTGAGAATTCCTGGGAAAATCAGTGAAGATCGGTACCAGAAACATTCTTCAGACCATCGTGCAATCTGTTGTGACATACAGGGCACAGCTAAACCACACAGAGATAGATATATACACATACATATATATAGACATTCACAAGGGCACACAGTAGATATACACAGACATACACATATCTACACACAGACATTCACAAACAAACAGAGACACATATATACATACAGATATATACAAATAAATATACACACCGGGACATATACAATCACAGACACACAATTATACAAACACAGAAATTCACACACAAACGTACATCAATACAGAGACACACATATTATATACATTATAAATATAGAGATATATACGTACACATGGACAAATAAACACACACACTCTCACAGACACACAATTATACACACATTTTATATTATATAATTATACACGCACATATACACACACAAACATGCATCCATACACATATAGACATACCCATACTTATACACACACACAGGCATACACATATTTACATGTAAATACCTATGAGCACACACACAAATACACACTCACATACATACACAATTATGCATATATACACGCAGACACATACATACACACATACACATTCACATACATGTGCGCACACACACAGAGACATTTCTAAACATACATGCAAAATACAGACACACACACATTTCTATACATATATGCACAGAGACACACAAATTTCTATACCAGAATGGTCAACATTTTTCAGACTGAACCCCTCCTTTTAACTGTCAAAATACTTCTGGGGCCCCCCTTTATATGTGTATACATATATATATATATATATATATATATATATATATATATATATATATACATACACACACATATATGTACCATACCTGGAGTATTTTGGAACGTCACCAGACTGATGTACCAAGATGAAGTGGTGTAATTCTGCAGGAAACCAAGTGACACATGGGGGGGGAAATTTCCCCCAAACTCACACTGATTATACGGGGCATTTAACTCCTCGAATTCTAGACAGAACTTCAGTGCTACCATTCATGGGTTTAAGAGTCTCATTTAACCGTTTCGAGTGCCACAGGGGCACGCATCGCATTGCACTGCGTAGACCTCTTGCACTCAAAAGGTTAAAAACTATATATATATATATATATATATATATATATATATATATATGTATATATATATATATATATATATATATATATATATATATATATAATTTTTTTTTTTTTTTTTAAAGTGGAACTACACTAGCATAGCGCCACAAATGATAATTACATTAGCGATATGCACACACTTAGTTTTATTTTCAAGTATAATTGCTGCTTTAACAAAAAATATAACCTTTTATGCAGACAGGCACCGGCTGGGATCTTGCTGTAGGCGATATCTGCTCCTGCGCTGTTAGCCCCTTCCGGTACCTTTCGGCACAAAGGCATTCGACTCACCAGTCATGCAGTTGAAGGGGATGGACAACACAGACGCAGAGACGCCGGCTCTGCGAGATATCTGCGCTGTTTCCCAGGGCCTGCCCGAATAGAAGGTTATATTTTTTGTTAAAGCAGCAATTTTTTACTTGAAAATAACGGTAAGTGTGTGCATAGCGCTAACGTAATAATCATTTGTGTCGCTATGTTATTGTAGTGAAAGTTCCGCTTTAAGGTGTCCCCTATAGTGCCGTTGAATTACAACACAATTACTTCAATTCTGCTTTGAACACTGGCCTTAGATAAAAAAAAAGGGGGGTTTACATTACGTACAGAAATTATACAACTTCCTGTTGTAGGGATAGATTATATACTTGATATAAAAACACAAATGTCTTCTTTCTTTTGATGTATCCAATGACAAAATAGGAATTAAAAGGATAGTAATGTTTAATATTGAATATCTATGTCTATCGATCTCATATCTATATCTATATCTATCTATCTATCTATCTCATATCTATCTATCTATCCATCTATCTCATATCTATCCATCTATCTCAATCACATATCTATATCTATCTCATATCTATCTATCTATCTATCTATCTATCTATCTATCTATCTATCTCATATCTATCTATCTCATATCCATCTATCTATCTACCTACCTACCTATCTGTCTATCTATATTATAGGGTATATCCTGCTGAGTAAAACATGGCTTCCGCCAGTGTTGTTGTTCTATTCAATTGCAGTTTCCTCTTGAATGATTTGCGTGCAGTACCACAATGGCCTGTCATTTTACAGGGGGAGCTGTTGCTACAGCAACCTATGCAGTCTTATGGTCAAAGGACCATAGCTGTGCACAAGGTGCAACCACAACATTTCAGGCCATAGAAGTATTGGACCCAAAACATTTTAAGTTTGAGCTGCAATGACTTTTAAATAAAACCTCAACAAACACTGGCAATACCCAACATATGTTTTTTTTTACATATTAAAAGATCCTCTGCCTTTACTGTGAAAGCTCCCATACTTGATTATTTCCCCAAATATAACTTAGACCTTAAAATTGTTTTGTAGTATGGATTTAGTCAACTAACTCTCTTTATAAACTTCTTTATTTGTGCATAACATTTATTTTCAAAAGGCTTTTACAAAGGATAAATCTATAGTCTTATTTTTCTTTTAAAAAGGCTGAAGCATAAGGATTAATTTAATAAAACACAAAATGCATTTTTTACAAGCCCTGTGGTTGGTTGTTTGTTTCTTCTAATTAATGATTAACATAATTGTTTACACCTGTACCATTTTGTAATTTTATTGTATATTTGTATAGAATTTAACCACATCAGGGCAAGAAGATTGTGTAATGTATTGCAAAGCAATGCATTGCACAGCCCTCTGTTCCACGTGGGGTTAACAACTGCAATACAAAGTGTTCCCTAGTATATAACAGTATTTTCCTTTTCCTTAGATTTTAAAGCTAAACTGAAAGTTGCAATCATCTGTTGCTACTGAAAAATAGAATTTAGTTGAATTTTTATGCCGACCTTCATTGAATACAAACAAGTATTAAAATAAAAGCATTTTCTATAAGCCTAAAACGAATAAAAAAAAAATGGTATCTCACTTAAAAGATTTTGGGGTTCAAAAAATAAAAAGTATATATAATAAAATGAAAATAGTATATAATAAAATAAAAAGAAAAGTTTTGGTATGTAGAATTATAAATTTTATACAATGAATCTTAACATCTAAAGTGAATCAATCATACTAATATTTAACTTTTTTAAGGTTTATTATTCTAAGCTGTTCACCCGAAAGGTCTGTTTTATTTTAAGATAAAATAGTATTTTTTATCCAATCAATACACTGAAAATAGAACGATAAAACAGAAGTGTATTTGTAAAATATTTATTTGTATACAATACATGTATAAAATTGCACACTTTGTATTAACATACGCACATGTACACAAAAATTCTTTATAACGGTATCTAATATACAAATTGCCAAATTATTACATAATTTAAGAAAGTATTACTGTGACAATTATGATTTATATTGTAATATTTTTTTGCATCCAGTAAAGTAATTTCCTCTTTGAGACTAATACAGGTTATTTTATTTTAAATCCAGGTTGTAAATCACTGCAAACGACACTGTGAATTCACAAAAATAAGATCTAATAGCACTGCTAGCCTTGAATTTAGCACCACACGAAATGTACTTTTGCAAGGCTTTTTACCGTACAATAATTTGTGAAGACATTCACCCTCAGAAAGAGTTAATCCTCAGATGACTTGTGGCATCACAACAGGGATAATTCCGCACTTTTGTCCTTGTTTACTTTCACGGCTCAGTGAATTTCTACTGAACAACTCAGAGCCTTCTAGAATCCTCTTGATTTGGAGGCACTCATTTGGACTTTCCATATTAATTCCTAAAAATGTTCCGCACCATCATTTGGAACCAAAACCACTGATTCCAATCCTCTAAACGGACGTGCCCTTTTTATTCCTAATTTTATTTTAACTTTGAATAAGATAAAAATATCTTATAATAAAGCAAAAAAAAAACATTCAGTTTTAATATTTTCTAAAGCATATACAGAACAACATTTTATCTATATGGAAATATTTTGTATAGACCATCTGTCCCCAACCTTTTTCTAAATTTTTCCTTCCCATTCAGTTCAGTTAGAATACCCCAACACAAAATAAGTAGTCTTAATGAGAACATATTACCATTACCTAACTGCAAAGTAACACAGGAGTGTGTGCGTGTCTCAATTCCAGCTGGGTGTGTCCTGAGAAAAGACAGGAGTATATAAAAGACAAATGAGGACACCTTGGTCTATCCCACGACAGTCAATTGTCAAACCTCCAGCTGTTGTGGACTACAACGCCCATCCCAACCAGCTTTTTTTTCTGGTTGGGGATGATAGGAGTTGTAGTTCCAACAGCTACAGATCTTACAGACTATTCCTTGGATATTCCTAATTTAAAAAATACACCATTTCCATTTTTATAACAAACATACACTAACAACTATATCTATGTTTTTATTTTAGTAATGTTGCGATCAGAATGTGCATTGCATTGCATTGAAGTTATCTTATTTTCTTGAATTCACTGTGTTTTCTTTATTAGAAACAAATCTAATACAAGATTAACATTTAAGTTAAATTGTTAATCAGGTGAAAACTAGAATTGGTTCAAATAAACTTCATCCACACAGTTTGAAATCATATAATTTATTTATTCACTGTACAATCTATACAAAGAAAGCAATTTATAAGTCTCATCAACAAATCATGTAGTAAGTCTTCTTGATCATTTTTTCATTGTTATAGCCTGTATGAGAATATTTTGTCACAATTCTAAAAAAAAAAGTAACCTCTCTTTGATTATGTCATGGGAAAAGAAGGTGTAAAAATTAACATTTTCTTAAAATATGTCTTCAAAATATTTTTTTAGCTGTTCAGTATCAGTACACCTATGATGATACTCAAGGCAATGTGTCCTTATATAAATAATTCTCATTTAGCTTTCTGAGTGTTGATATCCAATGCATTGCTTTGCAATGTGCTGGATATCCCACCCTCAACCCAGAGTTAAGAATAGAAGAACATGTTAATGTTAAGAATGTTCACACCTCACCATGTGCATTGTGTTCATACTTATTTTCTTTGTAATATTTGTGTAGTTATATATTTGTATTTTCTTTCACAATTTTATGATTGTTTTGTTATCAATCATATAGATGTAGTCTAAGGCATATTTGCAGCATTTTATGTTAGATATGCGCAAATAAAAATATTATTTGTTGCTTAACAAATTTGGTTCCTCAGCCTCTATTTGGAAAGCCCCAATTAGTAAAGATTACTATGCCATTTTAAGCAATGCTGATTATAGTTGATGCAACAAAATATATGGGGCTAGATCAGTGGTTCTCAACCTGTGGGTCGGGACCCCATTGGGGGTCGAATGACAATTTGCCAGGGGTCGCCTAAAACCATCAGATATTTATATTTCGATTCATAACAGTAGCAAAATTACAGCGATGAAGGAGCAATGAAAATAATTTTACTGTTAGGGGTCGCCACAACTTGGGAAATTTTATCAAAGGGTCGTGGCACTAGAAAGGTTATGAACCGCTGGGCAAGATGCTGCATATTTCTGAGTGATACTCTTCCTTAAATATGTTACAGCTAATGACGGAACTAATGGCGTGATGCAGGAAACGTGGGCAATCGCTATTTCCCGTGTGAAAACCACTAGGGAATTGGTTTGCGCATGATTTTGTTCAATTGCGCATGAAAAAATCAAGATTAGCGAACGGCTGCGTATATTTTTTTGTGGGCGTGGCCAATATTAACGAATCTGTGTGAGTGGAATAGCGAATACGCCTAATGCAAGAACTGCTATTGCGAATGAATTTATACGTCTGTGTACTGTTGTCGTAAAATGGACTTTTTCATGCTCAGTTCAAGAAGCGTTCGTTATATAGCTTCCTGGATTAGAACATGCGCAAAATCTATCTGCGCACAAAAATTCCTTTATCGGACGCGAACGTTTCTTGCATCGTGCCATAAGTTACTGACACTTCTAACATGGAATATTACAACATAAAATTTCAGTTATCCATTCAAATTTTGGCTAAATTAATTTTGATGTTGTAATAAAAAAAATATACCAATGCAACTAGTTACAGTTTTCTCACAAATTCTGGAGTATTTTAGTCAAAAGTTCTTTATGAACCATTGTCTATCTCTACCCGACACTCTCAAGATAATTCCATGGTGTTTGTAACAGTCAAAACAATCTAAGAAAAACACTATATGCGATTTAACTTTTTATAGTATAGGTAAGGAAATTTTGCTTCATACAATATAGCTACAGACAGCTATTTTGAAACTGAAAATGCCCAGTTACAAGAAACAATGCAGTAGATCTTTTAACAATACCACAGATATTAGTTTATACCATAAAAGTTTGCCGTTTGCATTAATTGGTAATCTCAAGTGATTAAATTTCATTTTAGTAATCCTTAAAAAGTTACTAGCATAATGTATCATGCATGTTTGGTGATCTATACAGTAAAATTGTTGTATAATATGTTAAGCACGTGTTTTGTGTACTTTGGGGTCAGACTGTTCCCAGAGGCACTGGAAGCTAATTCATTGGTCACCACTCTGGAACTTAAAGAGTTAATATAACAAGATTTCAACCCAGAATACCGTATCGGGGCACCTTTTTCCAAATTATGGTGGCGTCTTCTTTACTGTAGGGGAAATACCCAACCAAAGAACCTATATGTGAGCATTTGCATTCTATATGTTGAAAGCACTGGATTTATCTGCAAGAACAAAAACTGTGAAATAATTACATTTTTTTAATTTTGGTACATCAATGGTTAACTAAAATAGTCCAGTAACAAGAAAGTATGCACATCTCAACAAATCACACTCATCAAGGTATGAATAAATATTAATAACACTTATAAAGGGGAAGAATGAGATTTATCAATAGGAATAATAAAGTCATATTCATATCACTGGTGCAAGGTATATATAAAACCTTTGTCATTCTAAGGAAAATAGGAATAATAATAATCTTCATTAATCTGTTCATTATTATTTCTCTAGTACTTCTTTATTTGTTTCACGTTTATTTCACATAAATATATAGCGTTAATTTTGTATTATTGTATTCTTCAGTTACAAGAATTAGATCCACTAAATGAATACTGCAAGATTGGAGAAAATGATTTTATTAAACAAAGAAATAAATTCATTGTTACTCTGTATTACACTATGTTTTATTAATATGAAAAAAAGTTTCCAAGCATTAAAAAAATATATAAATCTGAGTTATGATGATATTAATTTAAAACAAACATCAAGCATAAAAATTATATACGTTCTATATACAATCAGATTTTTTTATAATATTACAATGATTTATGATATTATATATATGGTAAAGAACACACATCATTATATATACACACACTATACATATTTATCCTTCAAAAGATAACCACTGCCTCAAAAAAGAAATGCAAATTATTGGTCTTAGGAAACTGCAAACAGTATAACCGTTATTGAAGCAGAAAGTATTAGGAAAGACTAAGGAAAGGGATTGTCTGTGTTGATTATCACATTAAACCTTTTTTTTTTAATTCATTGTATTGCTGGGCATGTTCAATTGTCTGTGCTCTGACTTCAAATCTTAAAAAAAAACACCTGCAGTAAACCAGTAGTAGCTTTTTTTGTAGG
Organism: Rhinophrynus dorsalis; assembly: GCA_037306005.1. Lineage (NCBI taxonomy): Eukaryota > Metazoa > Chordata > Amphibia > Anura > Rhinophrynidae > Rhinophrynus > Rhinophrynus dorsalis. Next base: position 9,360,703 of record CM074728.1, read on the forward strand.
TGGAACACACAAATCCCTCGGGATTGTTTGCCTTCTACTTGGTCAAAAGAAATGGCACACGGCATAGGTGTAACTTGATAGTTATACAGTATGATCTTCTCCAAACACGTCAAGTAAAAGCAAAGAAATTGTTCTGACTATCCAGGACCTTCTGTAGAAAAATGGTTAAATAAGTAAAAAATAACTCAAAAACTTTAACTCTTTCAGTGCCAGAGAAGTAGACAAACCTTTGTGTGTTGATGTGTTGTCTATCTCTCTGGCACTCAGAGGGTTAAATTTTTTTTTTTTATTTTTTTTTTTTTTTTAGTATCAGCGATGTTTAGCAATCTGTAATAGATTCTAAAATTTTTTTTTTCATTTAATGTGTGCATATTTGTGTGTGTATAAGTATTTTTATAAATGAAAATAGTTTATTGTCAGGATTTTTAATCCAAAGTGTAAACATTTCCCAAACAAAATGATTTACAAATACTTAAGAGCTTTGAGATTAAATTAGTCTGTGTGTTTAAGTGAATGTTTATAGTACAAACAGAAAGTCATTTGTTCCCAAAAACAAAGGATAGAGAGAAGCTTTGAATTTTCATTGACGTTACCAAGAAAATCTACAATAGTTAGAAACAGGGCATAATGCTATTTCTATCAAGGGTATTTTTCTGGATATAAACACACTTATCATTTATTCCATAATAAATGTGAAAAGCTTTCAGCAAAATGTTGCTCCTCTCAAACTGAAGGAAGATGGGAAAAAAACAAAACATTTTTTTATTTTTACTCAGCTTGTTTTACCTGAAAATGGAAAAAAAAATCTAGGTTCCAAAGCCTCTAGAACAGTTTTAGACACACATTCACAACATTGCATAAGGGAAACACCCCGAGTGCTTCATCAGGATTGGCATTCAGTGGTCCAATTGAAGCAAATATATTCATGCAATACATTCATCTTGTGTTCTGTATATAATTCTTTAATTTGTGTTGCCATTGTTCCAAGCAGTTTTTCTTAAAAAAGAGGATTTTCATGATATGCAATAATTATATATATTATGTTAATACCCACATAGACATAAAAACAATTGACCTTATTTCCACCTGTATATAAAGAACATTAACTTGACAAACATAGAATCCAGTTTATAAAGCTACCTAGAGAAAACTCTTTATGGACAAAAGTATTCTTTCTAAAAAGTTACAACATTACACTTATTTAAATATTTATACATTAATGTTTAATTTTGCTGTTTTTTTCAGTAGTGCCTAAAATGTTCATAGTAATATCACAATTAAATTGACTAAATGAGTTATATTTCCTTAGATTTATTTAAAGTCACATATATAAAACATGTTTTTTCTAATTCACACACATCCAAATCCATTTCAATATATGTGCTTGCTAGATTCTACTGAAATATACTGAAAGACTCTATTTACTATTTAAACATGTCTTATTTTATGAAAATAGTTTGTCAATCGATATAAAATCATCTTTAGCATCAATGATTTATAATGACCTATTCTTCTCGTGTCAGTCACTTGCTAAAAGATCATCACACTCTGTGTCCCAGAAAAGGCAATGTTTGTGAAAAATAGGTGCCCTCAGTATTTATTAAAAAAAAAATACAACTGAATCATTTATATATTTGCTACATTACAAGCAGTTGCTAGCCATAGAAATTTAGCTATGCTTAATTACTTAATATATTTTTAAAATGTTTATTTTTGATTCTGTCTGCTGTAAGCCATGTTTAAAATAGCCTAGCTGATTTTTGAAAATGTAATCACTATTGACACAGTCCATAGTTAGCATGCATGGTAATTTCCTAATGGAATGTCAATACAAGAAGGCAGTTATTTGACAAAATCTATTCAGATTGGCTTAAATGTCATTGTCATGATTAGTCATTTTGGCCTGTGACAGAATTTAGCTTGATAGCCATTAAAGGGCAACACCTGATTATTTATATTCTAATTTATGTACCGAATTCTTAATTCATTCAAGACCTCTTCACATCTCCATACCCAAATTGCATTGACATACTCCAAAGTGCAGCATTTTTAGATTTAATCTCTGTTTTGTTAATTTGAACTTAAGACAAATCCAGTCGCATTATAAAAACATGATTGAAATAATACGAAAATAATATTCTTTATGTCAATATAAATAACAAAAGTTGTAGATCAGCACTGACAAATCAAGATGTAGACTTATTCAGATCAGACGTCCAAAAACCGAGAAAATCTATTATGAGATGTGAGCCTTTTGCTATGATAAGTATTTGTTTTACAATTTTTAATGTAAATGTATCCCTGGCTACAAAAAAATAAAAAAAAAAAATTAACATTTTAGCAAAAAAAAAAAAAAAAAAGCAATATTAAAACATGATGTTAACCTGGATTTACTGCATTATTTTTCCTACGATGGCTTAAATAGTTACATTTACATGTATGCATTGCATTTACTGTATCAAAACCTCTATAGAAATCTGAAACTAAGATGAACATTATTGGAACACATTCTGTAAAGTTATATAAAAACGAATCTATTTCTAGTGTTCATAAGCTATTATATCTGAAACATCGCTGATAGGATTTTTGCTAAAGTGTATATATCATTACATTCTTTAACATTCCCCATTACAGTTTATGGGTGTCTTGTAAACACTGCACCTTCTAGAATTCCTTTCACCATTATGTTATAAAGTAATGTTTAATACCTATATTTGCAATTAAAACTACTTTCTCCTACATATATCAAATGTTATTCTAAAGATATATAAAATGGATTCCTGTAATATTTGTTATTAATCAAACCTTCTGGATCTTTTCTTAAAAAACAGCTTTAAATTGTTTTTTTCACCTTTTATTCTTCATCGTCTTGAAATGTATTACAATTAAATAGTCAGTTGTATGGAGTATTCAAACTGTAAATATATAATTTAAGCCATAATATGAATTTGCTAAACAGAACATCTCCACTTCATTTGAAACTATTGATATTAATTTTTATGTGTGTTTTTTTCATGAGCGCTATCAATCTCTACATTATTTATTTTTATTTAAGAAATATAGCATATCTGATTTAAAAGAAATTCACTTGCTGCCACTACAACAATGTCTGCTAAAGACCTTCAAAATATGTTAATTCTTGTTTGAATGAACTGCACTCTCCTGCTTATCACAGTGCTAACGCTCTAAAAAATGACTTGCCACTGTAGTTTAGTGTAACTATAGATGCATTGCTAGTGGAAGATTTTGTCTCCAAAGATAGACTGGACTGAATTAATTCTAGCTAATGTCTCTACATTCAGATCACACACATGGTCCTTTATTCTATGTTAACCTATTGTGTTCTAACTAGATAAATTTTTAGCTTACGATAGTTTTATCACTAAGTGCCCGAGAGGTATGCAATGGAGTGCGACACAATGCATTGGATACCTTTCTAGCACTCAAAAGGTTAAACTAAAAGACACAAACAGAAAGGCCCATGCAATATTCATGCATTAGTGCTACCTGTTTTTTTCTCTACAAAATGTATATTATTAATACACTAATATCTGCTTTAAAGAAATGACTGAGCAGCCATTATATTTAATTAAAAAAAAATGTATAAAACTGTATGGCGTATACAGAGGAAAAGAGCCCCAGCTGCTTCTCCGACAAAAAATTGTGCAGATATTACTCACAATCTGTAAATAGTTTGCTCTATTTGCATATATGCTAATGAGTTTATAATTACCAGCTGGGTATGCATGACTGTAGTCGCTTAGTTTCACCAAATGCATTACTGAAAAATTGCATTTCCCCCCCTTATGAATTATCAGTGCAATGCGGCGGGTTAGGCCACCTTTAGAACATCTGCATATCATCTTTTTTAAATATAATACGTATACTTTACGTATGGACTACGTGGAGTATCCCTTTGTAGTTCGTGTATCCTTACGCCACGCCAATCTCCCCTTTTCTTGCAAAGCATTTCATTTCCCTCTTCAGTACAATCCTATATTCTTCAAGATCTTTTTCTTCGGAGAAGAGAAAGGAGGATAGAAAAGACACAAAGGTCTCAAAACAAGGATTTTTTTTTTGCTTAAAAAGAACAACAGAGAGAAGACTTGATAATACAGAATACATCTTTTGACATCGTAGGGAATCACTGAAAGGTGTGTCCGAATTCACTAGGTAAGCTTACAAAATAGTCTTTTTAGATATGTCTCGCATACAGAGCTGCATCATTCAGTTACTGAGAAAATCATGGTCAGAGGAAATTAAGCAGTAAGGGACACAAACATGAAAGGCAGTAAAGAGATATTCCTCTGTGCAGGATCGATAATACCAGACATGTATTGTTATAAATAAAAAATATTTGGTATTTGTTGAAGTGTAGGATTTCAAAGTCTAAATTCATTGATGTTAAAAATGCAAATTCCATCAACGCTAGGTTAGAATGATTTCTTTTTTGGGGAAAAAGGAAGCAATCAAGAGGTGTGTGTTTTTAATTATAATTATCCCCCTCTTAGCTTCCTTTCTGCTAATGAGCAATTTTTTTTAAAGGGGGGTGTGTGGAGGGAGGCATCACATGGTATTAGAGAGGGCGTGCTTAAATCTGCTCCCAGGGAGTACTACAATATGAAAAGATTTGTCTGAACAAAAGCCAGGGAGACAAGAGGCTCAGTTTATCCAAGTTGGTGAGAAAATAATATTAATATATAAAAAAAACTAAACAAAAAGGGGGGGTACAGGGATAGGGGAGGTAGCTAAAGGGGGAGGGGGGGTAATGGGACTGCAGAAATTTGCCTGAAAGGGGTCTTTATTTCAAAGGCAGTCAGGCAGATAAAATTAAGGAGTAAGAAAAAATGTGTCAGTCTCAGTGAAGTCTTGGATAGCAGAGTTATAATGCAGAGAGGCGGAATAATGATAAATATGTTGATGGGAAATTTTAAAATATTAACAACAACAACAATAATAATGCACGGGTGTCAGACTCACCTTTATGTTATCTGCCAAACTGGAACATCCAGATGAGAAAATATGCAATGATCACTGGGCCATCATAAATATCCCTAATGTATAAAAAGTACATATTTAAATTCGGGAGGAAAAAAAAAATGAAAAAAAAAATCTATTGCTATCTTTGTGTAAATTGCTTATTTTAATGCTTTGCTTTTTGTTGTCTGTCCATAATCAGAGCTGAGAAGATTCCATGCTCCTATTTGGCAGAGAAGCTGTTATTTTGAAGGAGTAAGTATGAGAATTGTTTATTTAAATAGAAGGACCAACTATGCAAATTGTCCTGGCTAATTATGCCAGTATGGAAGTCTGGGTACTTGAAATGCATTAAAAAAACACACACACAAGGGTTTAGTCAGTGGAACAAAACAAGTGTTAGAATGGAAGGTTGGTCTCTATGAGAGAACAGGGTGTCTGCGAGGGCCCTTTGACAATGAACTTGAGACATCTCATTAACATGCAGGAGGCTGCCTGTCAAGTTTAGGACGTACTTCGTTCCCATGCAAAAAGACAGAAAAGTGAATTCATTGTGCATTTTCTACGGACCATTAGACTGGCTTCCAAAGAGAGTCTCAAAATCAACCCTGGAAACCAGACATTAAAAAAAAAATGCAGATTCAGACCTATGGTGCAGGCAATTTATACACTCCTGGTGGGGATAGGAAAACTCTGTTGAACAAACAGCGTATATAGCTTATGGTGGAAGTCATAGTATGAAACCAACAAGTAAAGTATTTATCCGCTATTCAACCTGGCAATCCCTGGGTGTTTTTCACATGGTAATTGAATCTCTCTCTCCAGACCCTGCTTTGAGATCTGAACTTTATATAAGAATTTTACATATTAAAATAATTTCCAAATGTTAAAACAAAACAAAAAAATCCACTGAAGAAAATGTAAGTGCCTGTACAGTAAGTTATAATTTTGTTGTACATTAATTTATAACTATAATCCAATAAACCCCCATACATATATATATATATATATATATATATATATATATATATATATATATATATTTAAAAAAATAACCGGCAATTGTTCACTTCTACAACATTCATTTAAATATATAATTTGCTTCATGGTTAAAAAAACATTACGGCTTTATTTGAAGGTCTATGAAAGTAGAATGGAGTGAGGGGGATTGGAGGAGGGTCTATATCATTATAGGTGTCCATAAGACGTCCCACACCTCATTCTCTTACACAGCCACTCCCCCTTGTTCAATCCTACCCCAATCAACATTTTCTTTGGTCCCAACTCAAAGAAATTCAAGGAGGAGCCAAGAGATAAAGCAGTATTTATGTGAAAAGATCCTGTGATGATTCTTGTTTCACTGATTTTTTTGTAATCAGGTGTGGGTGGAGAGGCTCTTGAAATATAAGCAATTGCGGTTGCTGGAGCTGATATACTGGTTAGAAGGACCACTGTTGTCTTTCAGCGCATGACTACTTTTGGTGCATAAGGCTGGGAAAGAAGAGCGAGTGCATATGTGAAAAGAAAGGTGGGAAAGGAAGAATCACTAGGAGCAGACGAAAAAAATCCTGAATGGACAGAACTGTCCTACGTCATTCACACATGCAACCAACAGCCACAAGAGGGTAGGATGTAGGAGAAGAGACTCATTTTGCTAGCATCGCCGAGAATACTGCATCCATCAGGCAAGATCCGATCACATAGAGGTGAGTTGCAAATATTTTTATTTTTATCTTTTGTTAATCCACAGCACAACAATGCAAAGCAAAGGGTAATATATGCTGCTGGCTGATTCAGATGAATTGTGTACTGAGCGCACACAGATTGCTTAATGAGCAAATTAAGGATTCTACAGTCTCTTAGGATAGCTGTATAATTTTCAATTAAAAAATGGAACCGCAAAACCCTATAGAAGCATGTCATTGTTGTATAAAGCATATCCATTCTAGATTGTTAACAAAAAGGTAGAAGCATTTAATTGTTCAGATAACAGCCAAGTTTTACACAGGGGTATTAGCATTAAGCGTCCCTTCTCCTCTTACACTCTCTTCCTAGCGTCTTTTCTTAATTTAAAGGATTGAGGTGAGAGAGGCAAAAGAGGAATGTATGGAAATACAGGCCTCCCATTATTTTTAAAGCAAAGAGTCTATAAAAGTATTGACATCTCCTTTCTAATTGAAGAGGGGAGTCTAGCTTTAAATAAAAGATAAAGCAACACTTATACATTTAAAAGCATCTAGAGAACATTAAAATATTCATTATTAATCTTTAACAATTAGAAGGCTGTTCTGCACAATGAAAAGGATGTCTTGTGCTCAATGCAATGTAGGTGATGAAAAGCCATAAAATAAATGTGTGTGTCGATATATATATATATATATATATATATATATATATATATATATATATATATGACATCTATAATGCATTCAACGCCTAATGAAATCAGAACACTGCTATCGCAATTGAATGACAAGTGTGTGCTCTATATCGAGGAGGGCACATTGAAATATAAGATGCAAAAAATAAATTGCAGATTTTTTCCCCCCTGTAATATTAATTTCATGTCATTCCTGATAAATGTAAAGCTGTGGTAAATTGAATATAAAATGATGATAGATAAATAGATTCTTGAGCCCAGTGTGGTTTAACTTCAGAAATATTTTAATAGTGGAATTACAACTAATGTGGTGATTTTATATCTATCTATCTATCTATCTATCTATCTATCTATCTATCTATCTATCTATCTGTATACACACACACATATATATATATATATATATACACACACATATATATTTACTTTTTGTATATGCAGGCTCACTTTTAACCTGGGATGGCTAAGAAACAAAATTGCATTCTACAGAGATGCCTAGCTTTCACTGCAGACCTGACATATTCCTATTTTATTTTTGTTCCTGGTTAAAGGCTCAGTATGGTTAGGTTGTTACCTTGTTTGTGCTGCAAGTGTAGATTATTTCATTTTAATCTAATTATTTATTTGGGGGAAGACGTGCTAAGCATTCATGTTATAGGATTTATTTTATGTTGTTTTGTTGATTTGAAACTCAAGTCTATTAAATTCATATTATCTTTAACCTCCTGTGAACCAGAGGAGAGAGCAATGTATTGAAAAAAAAATAAGCTGTACACCTGTTCATGTAGGGGTTAACATTTTTCTTTATTTAAGTGCATTTAAGATAAAATACTATTTTTCTAACTTTAATTGCAAATGTAGAACAATGTTGCTGAAATGTTCTTGAGAATTTTCCACTGGTAACACCTACATGAATAAAGGGGTTAATAGGTATTCAGCTCAATTTTTATTTTGATTTGTAAAACATTTAATCAAATAAATCTATGTTGAATAGGAAAAAAAATATGACATGTTTAAGGCAAATGCTAGCAACAAACATACAATACCAGACTTGATAAAGTGAACGATATAGGTGAGATTTAGCGAAACGGTCATGGATAAAATCTAGCTGAAAAATAATCATTTGCCATATGCATTTTTTTTTAACATATCTTTATTGATTTGACATAAACAGTGGGTTTTATATGAGTAAAGACACAGAGGGACAATATTGGAGTACACAACTGCACAATTTTATAAAAAAAAAAATTATCATTAATTCAAATGGGGCTCTTAACCCTTTGAACACTAAAGTGGTCTAGGAGATCTCTGTAGCAACCGATGGAGTTAAAAGCCCAATTTAATGTAACCCATTGAGTGCCAGAGGGGTGTGCAAAACAACACGTTGTGGCACTCAAAGGGTTAAATTGAGGAGAATCAGTGGTATTTTTGAATATCTTTCTAATATTTGTGAGGTTATAAGAATTTTGAGAGTGCTGGTTTATTACCTGTGGTGCAAGTTGGATTTCCCCAGACCTTCTCCCCTTCGCCATTATAAAAATGGCCCAATAGATTTGATGCCGAAAGCAAAGGATGACAATTCTGGAGGAAACTAACTGCACTGCAGCGGGGTGAAAGAACTTCCCATGGATTAAGATGAAGCTTTTAAACCTGTGAATGTTTTAGAGGCATCCAGCACATGGTATAGTTACGTGTTGCAGAACTGGAGCATTCAAGGAGTTAAACGCCCATCGATTGGAAGTTTTAGTTGTCTCTCATAGTGCAAATGGGTTGCTCCAGAATGGCGCACCTTTCTCTTTCTGCGTAAATGCCTTAGCATAAATGAGCAGTGATTTTCATATTATATATATATATATTTATTATGTATCCGATGCATTTTTCTGCAATATGTTCGATACCTCTCTGTCACTCAAAGGGTTAATTGTGGCATTGGAAGCACCTGGGGGTAGGATCAGGCCTCTTTAGAATACTACTTCGGTTAACGCCATTTATATGTGATAGGGATTGGCATGCAGGGCCTACTGTTATCTTAATTGTAGATTAATGCACTGTTACATAATGCCACAAATTAGTTTATTTATTTTATTTTATTTTTTTAAATGAGGACTGGAGTATTTTGTTTCCTATTTTGAGTGGATATAACAGGGAACAGTCCTCGGGCCTGAGCACAACTGGATCAAACCAACTGGGCCATAGGGTAGAAATGAAACTCCCCATTGATTTAAATGATTTTTTTTTTTTTTTTTAATTTAAATCTCTCGAATGCTAGAGAGGACTCCAACGCATTGCTTTACAATGCATTGAAGGGATTAAAAATCTAATTTAGGGAATGCTTATTTTGTACCTTATGTCATAGTTGGTTTGCTTTAGAATTGCTACATTTCTTTTGTGGTGTAACAAAATTCATTCATTGTCATTCAATCGCTTTATGAATTAAAATAAAAAAACATAAGAGGATTATCTGCTACTTCTGCGCGCTCAATAAACAATGTTTTGTCCATTCTCATTTCAGAGTCTTGAGAGTGGAGAATCAAGATAAAAGGTACAGTGAGTCTATTGTATATTATAGCTATGCAATTCTTCCAACATATGACTGGGGTTTTCTGGGGGGGGGGATCTGATATAAGGCTGAATATATGTTTGTATAATTCGTGTGTATATATGTATAGAGCTAGGTCGATAGCATAAATGTACTTGCGTGTGTGCTGTGTAAACACACACAAATATATGTATAAGCACGCGCACACACACATTTTATATATATATATATATATATATATATATATATATATATATATATATATATATATATATAGATAGATATATAGATATATAGATATATATATCCCCACACCTCCCAACATTTAAAATGGCCAAACAGGGACACTTCTGTTTTAGGTGGTGTTTCTCGGGGTGTGTGGTTGGGGGGCTGGGTATTACCAATAATATTTAGGTTATTTCTTGACCTATTGCCTCTTTGTGTAACAGTCAAATGATTTAGAGCAAGATCAAAGTATTTTATTTACACAGATTAATTTATAAGCACATATACTGAAGATTAACAGCACATTTATGTGAGTTATATTGCTGTGCAGCAAGGCGATACACACTACTCATTCTGATCTACTGAAAAGAGGGACAAAAAGGTAGAAAAGAGGGACAGAGGGATTACGGTCTCAAAGAGGGACTGTCCCTACTACAGAGGGACACTTGGGAGATATGTATCCCTATATGTCTCTCTCTCTCTATGTATATATATATATATATATATATATATATATATATATATATATATATATATGTATACATACATCGTCTTCCTGAGTGTCAGGCATAGGCAGCAAAGAGGGATGTCCTTATTTTGAATGAAAATATTTGCCTATATAAATGTGAATCCTTATCAATTTGTGTGCTGCCTTTATCTTCTCCCTTGAACACTCAGGTAGAAGGTCCCCGTAGATCCAACTAACAGCTATCAATTTTAATAATTATTTTTAAGATTATTGGTGTGCATCTGCTAACATTTTGTTTGATATGCATTATATATATATATACATACATACGCACACAAATATATATGATAAAATAACAAATACATATGTTTCTGTTATACACAATTTACATTACAAAGGTGCACAATGAACTTTTCATGAAACAGTTCTGGAGCAAACCAACTGTATTACGGCGGGGGGAAGAACGATAAATTCTGATGGATTTAAATGTGGACTTTAACCCCTTGAAAGGTCTCCTCAATAACAGGCACAGAGTCAAATTAATGAGATTTCAATTAATTGTTATCTTATTTTACTATTCGTGCAGTTGGTTTTCTCTGTGATTGCTGCAATTCTAAATAGATGGATGGGTGGATGGATAGATAGATAGACAGACAGATAGATAATGAGAGAGAGAGAGAAATAATTTGAAAGATAGACAGACAGATATGAGATAGATATATATTAGATAGCTAGATATGAGATAGAGATACATAGATAATGAGATAGATAGATATGAGATAGACAGATAGATTGATAGATAGATAGATAGATAGATAGATAGATAGATAGATAGATAGATAGATATGAGATAGATAGATAGATAGACAGATAGATAGATAAATATGAGATAGATAGATAGATAGATAGATAGATAGATAGATAGATAGATAGATAGAAATGAGATAGATAGATAGATAGATAGATTAGATAGATAGATAGAAGATAGATAGATAGATAGATAGATAGATAGATAGATAGATATGAGATAGATAGATAGATAGATAGATAAATAGATAGATATGAGATAGATAGATAGATAGATAGATAGATAGATAGATAGATATGAGATAGATAGATAGATAGATAGATAGATAGATAGATATGAGATAGATAGATAGATAGATAGATAGATAGATAGATAGATAGATAGATAGACAGAACAAGATAATATAGTTAGAGAGATTGAGTATGACCATAACATAAAAAGGCAACATGGGGCATATGTTGCAGACACGTGAAGCCCCTCCGTGGTGGATTTCAGTTCGCCATGAAGGTGAACACGCCATTTCATGTGTTGTGTGGAATATAGCTGGATCACGTGCTTCATTATCACACACTCCACCTGACTCTTCTGCTCATAGCAATAGACATCTCTGGAGGGCTGTTTATGCATCAGACGAGATTTTTTTTTTATGAAAGGATATGCACAGAAAATGCATAATGCTGGTTACGCTTATATATACTTTCGAGGCATTTTAAATGATATACACATACAACACAGTGCAATTTATTTTATTTTTTTAAACAATTTTATATATATATATATATATATATATATATATATATATATATATATATATTTGAAAACATTTTTCTGTAACTGAGAAGCAATGAGATAGAAACACTAGCTATCATGGGATAAAAATCTCCATTTTTAACGAGAATGTTTCTTTTTTTTTTTTTATTTCCCCTATGGTTTGCTGCAGAAATGCTTCATCCCCCCTTAGTCCATCAGCCTCTCTGTGCTTGTAGCCAGTTCATAAAGCAGGCAGAACAGAGCGCACATTCTATATTCCATTTAACATGTTCTCCCTTAATCTGTGTTTACTGTGAAGGATAATATTCCAGTGCTTTATCTCAGCACGTATCTATATTCTCCTTGGCACTGGACTACCGTCTTCAATCCACTGCAGATATACTGATAAAAGACTGCAGTGAGAGTCTTCTGGACAGCCAATGTAAACACTGTATATTTAATAATTCCTAATGGGAACTGAATAAGTAATGTGATTTGTTTTGTATTACCTATCTGTTTATGGGATACATTAAAAATAAGTTCTTCTTTTCTATCGTAAATGTATATATCCTAGCCATGTTGTTTTGGTACTGCAGGAATTTAGAGCGGAACTTGATATTTTAGGAGGAGTCAGGGGCATTGCTAGGTCATTGATAATAGGATCAAAGTTCTAAGTCTCATGCTTAAACTCCTGGGTCTTGTTACCAGTTTGGGACATGTAATGGTGCTAATCTCCTACTAGTAGTGGTGCCATTGGGTGCACTGTGCACTGATAATTCATTAGGTTGGTACAATCCCCGGGTCTTGTTACCAGTTTGGGACATGTAATGGTGCTAATCTCCTACTAGTAGTGGTGCCATTGGGTGCACTGTGCACTGATAATACATTAGATTGGTACAATCCCCGGGTCTTGTTACCAGTTTGGGACATGTAATGGTGCTAATCTCCTACTACTAGTGGTGCCATTGGGTGCACTGTGCACTGATAATACATTAGATTGGTACAATCCCCAGGTCTTGTTACCAGTTTGGGACATGTAATGATGCTAATCTCCCTACTAGTAGTGATGCCACTGGGTGCACTGTGCACTGATATTACATTAGGTTGGTACAATCCCTGGGTCTTGTTACCAGTTTGGGACATGTAGTGGTGCTAATCTCCTACTAGTAGTGGTGCCATTGGGTGCACTGTGCACTGATAATACATTAGGTTGGTACAATCCCTGGGTCTTGTTACCAGTTTGGGACATGTAATGGTGCTAATCTCCCTACTAGTAGTGGTGCCATTGGGTGCACTGTGCAGTGATAATACATTAGGTTGGTACAATCCCAGGGTCTTGTTACCAGTTTGGGACATGTAATGGTGATAATCTCCTACTAGTAGTGGTGCCATTGGGTGCACAGTGCACTGATAATGCATTAGGTTGGTACAATCCACAGGTCTTGTTACTAGTTTGGGACATGTAATGGTGCTAATCTCCTACTAGTAGTGGTGCCATTGGGTGCAATGTGCACTGATAATACATTAGGTTGGTACAATCCACAGGTCTTGTTACCAGTTTGGGGACATGTAATGGTGCTAATCTCCTACTAGTAGTGGTGCCATTGGGTGCACTGTGCACTGATAATACATTAGGTTGGTACAATCCCCGGGTCTTGTTACCAGTTTGGGACATGTAATGGTGATAATCTCCCTACTAGTAGTGATGCCATTGGGTGCACAGTGTTACCAGTTTGGGACATGTAATGGTACTAATCTCCTTACTAGTAATGGTGCCATTGGGTGCACTGTGTACTGATAATACATTAGGATGGTACAATCCCCGGGTCTTGTTACCAGTTTGGGACATGTAATGGTGATAATCTCCTACTAGTAGTGGTGCCATTGGGTGCACTGTGCACTGATAATACATTAGGTTGGTACAATCCCCGGGTCTTGTTACCAATTTGGGACATGTAATGGTGCTAATCTCCTACTAGTATTGGTGCCATTGGGTGCACAGTGCACTGATAATGCATTAGGTTGGTACAATCCCCGGGTCTTGTTACCAGTTTGGGACATGTAATGGTACTAATCTCCTACTAGTAATGGTGCCATTGGGTGCACTGTGCACTGATCATACATTAGATTGGTACAATCCCCGGGTCTTGTTACCAGTTTGGGGACATGTAATGGTGCTAATCTCCTACTAGTAGTGGTGTCATTGGGTGCACTGTGCACTGATAATACATTAGGTTGGTACAATCTCTGGTCTTGTTACCAGTTTGGGACATGTAATGGTGATAATCTCCTACTAGTAGTGATGCCATTGGGTGCACTGTGCACTGATAATACATTAGGATGGTACAATCCCCGGGTCTTGTTACCAGTTTGGGACATGTAATGGTGCTAATCTCCTACTAGTAGTGGTGCCATTGGGTGCACTGTGCACTGATAATACATTAGGTTGGTACAATCCCCGGGGCTTGTTACCAGTTTGGGGACATGTAATGGTGCTAATCTCCTACTAGTAGTGGTGCCATTGGGTGCACTGTGCACTCATAATACATTAGGTTGGTACAATCCACAGGTCTTGTTACCAGTTTGGGACATGTAATGGTGCTAATATCCTACTAGTAGCAGTGCCATTGGGTGCACTGTGCACTGATAATACATTAGGTTGGTACAATCCCCGGGTCTTGTTACCAGTTTGGGACATGGAATAGTGCTAATCTCCTACCAGTAGTGGTGCCATTGGGTGCACAGTGCACTGATAATGCATTAGGTTGGTACAAGTCCTGGGTCTTGTTAACAGTTTGGGACATGAAATGGTGCTAATCTCCTACTAGTAGTGGTGCCATTGGGTGCACTATGCACTGATAATACATTAGGTTGGTACAATCCCCGGGTCTTGTTACCAGTTTGGGACATGTAATGGTGCTAATCTCCCTACTAGTAGTGGTGCTATTGGGTGCACTGTGCACTGATAATACATTAGGTTTGTACAATCCCCGGGTCTTGTTACCAGTTTGGGGACATGTAATGGTGATAATCTCCTACTAGTAATGGTGCCATTGGGTGCACTGTGCACTGATAATACATTAGGTTGGTACAGTCCCGGGTCTTGTTACCAATGTGGGACATGTAATGGTGCTAATCTCCCTACTAGTAGTGGTGCCATTGGGTGCACTGATAATACATTAGGTTGGTACAATCCCCGGGTCTTGTTACCAGTTTGGGGACATGTAATGGTGATAATCTCCTACTAGTAGTGGTGCCATTGGGTGCACTGTGCACTGATAATACATTAGGTTGGTACAATCCCCGGGTCTTGTTACCAGTTTGGGGACATGTAATGGTGATAATCTCCTACTAGTAGTGGTGCCATTGGGTGCACTGTGCACTGATAATACATTAGGTTGGTACAATCCCTGGGTCATGTTACCAGTTTGGGACACGTAATGGTGCTAATCTCTCTACTAGTAGTGGTGCCATTGGGTGCACTGTGCACTGATAATACATTAGGTTGGTACAATCCCCGGGTCTTGTTACCAGTTTGGGACATGTAATGGTGCTAATCTCCTACTAGTAGTGGTGCCATTGGGTGCACTGTGCACTGATAATACATTAGGTTGGTACAATCCCTGGGTCTTGTTACCAGTTTGGGACATGTAATGGTGCTAATCTCCTACTAGTAGTGGTGCCATTGGGTACACTGTGCACTGATAATACATTAGGTTGGTACAATCCCCGGGTCTTGTTACCAGTTTGGGGACATGTAATGGTGATAATCTCCTACTAGTAGTGGTGCCATTGGGTGCACTGTGCACTGATAATACATTAGGTTGGTACAATCCCTGGGTCTTGTTACCAGTTTGGGACATGTAATGGTGTTAATCTACTACTAGTAGTGGTGCCATTGGGTACACTGTGCACTGATAATACATTAGGTTGGTACAATCCCCGGGTCTTGTTACCAGTTTGGGGACATGTAATGGTGCTAATCTCCTACTAGTAGTGGTGCCATTGGGTGTACTGTGCACTGATAATACATTAGGTTGGTACAATCCCTGGGTCATGTTACCAGTTTGGGACACATAATGGTGCTAATCTCTCTACTAGTAGTGGTGCCATTGGGTGCACTGTGCACTGATAATACATTAGGTTGGTACAATCCCCGGGTCTTGTTACCAGTTTGGGACATGTAATGGTGCTAATCTCCTACTAGTAGTGGTGCCATTGGGTGTACTGTGCACTGATAATACATTAGGTTGGTACAATCCCTGGGTCTTGTTACCAGTTTGGGACATGTAATGATGATAATCTCCTACTAGTAGTGGTGCCATTGGGTGCACTGTGCACTGATAATACATTAGGTTGGTACAATCCCTGGGTCTTGTTACCAGTTTGGGACATGTAATGGTGCTAATCTCCTACTAGTAGTGGCGCCATTGGGTGCACTGTGCACTGATAATACATTAGGTTGGTACAATCCCCGGATCTTGTTACCAGTTTGGGACATGTAATGGTGCTAATCTCCTACTAGTAGTGGTGCCATTGGGTGCACTGTGCACTGATAATACATTAGGTTGGTACAATCCCCGGGTCTTGTTACCAGTTTGGGACATGTAATGGTGCTAATCTCCTACTAGTAGTGGTGCCATTGGGTACACTGTGCACTGATTACACCAAATACTGTATCTCTTCAGAACCTAGCAACTCCCCTGGGAAGAGTGCATTGGCTTCTTGCATCATAGTTGTGATTGTGCTACACTCCCTAGACTATGAATGCATCACGCACATAATCAACAAGGATAGCGGTTTAATGCATTCCTAAGTAAGGGACTGAGGCCAAAAGGCACAAATTCATGTCTTTTGCACGTCCAGCCATATTTTGTGGATTGGGAGACAGTCTCCCCCCTTTAATTCTTGACTCTTATGAAGGATTCATACTTCAGGGCTAAAAAAGATCCATCTTTGACCTAAATGAGAAAATACCACCCCAGCTGCTGTTGGACTACAATTCTCGTCAGTGGGCGACTGACAAAAGGGGAGTTGTAGTCTAACAGCAGCGGAAGAAGCAAAGGTTGCCCAGCACTGATCTAAGTCTGCAATGGTTTTTATGCAGCCCTGCATATGGATATTTCATAAGTACCCACCATTAATAAGATAGCAACCCTAGGCCTAGTCTGCAGAGTAAAACATCATTTTAATTACCAAAGAAAACCTAATGCTAAAATACATGAAAATCTAAATGATCCCATACCTTAACCGAACCTAAGGTATAGAATATTGTTTTTTTTCTGTTTTCTTTTATTTTTTTAAAAAGATGGAGGAAACCGTTATCACTTGTATGCTGATTCCTAATCAGTAGGCTGTACTCTACTGTGCGAATGTGCTAAGGATAATGGCTTCCCCCAGTACATGCAATATTTATCTCTTAGTTTGCAACACAATCTATATAGTTGAAATTGTATTTTATCATTAATGTTTATTTTTTTATTTTATTTTTTTTAATGTGTTCTGGTAAATTAGAATGTACTAACTTGGGGTGTAGTTCCACGCTTAAAGAAGATTAACCCTTTCAGTGTCAGAGGGGTATGCAATGCAATGAAAGGGTTAAAGGAATTCTGGATCAAGGCAACTGCACCATAGGTGATCAATACAGATTCCCATTGTTTTGATTCATTTAATTAGCGTTTATTAAATCTATGAATGTAGACAATTCCCCATCATATTCTTCCACTATACACTGCAGACGTCTTTGGCCCTGAATGGGTTAAAAGCCCCTTTCGAATCAAAGAGGGATTTTAATTTTGTCCCTTATGGTGCAGATGTTTCATTCCAGAACTCCCTGTATTTGATTTAACTGTTTGAGTCCCAGAGAGATATCCAACGCATTGCAACACAATGCACTGGTTAATGCATAAGGCCCCATGTCGTAATAGTATGTACCAAGCTAAATGACATACTGGGCAATTTACAGAACAAAAAAGATATCAGCAATTCTGGACCAAACCATCTGCACCGTTGTCAGGAAAGAGAATTTTTATTTGTTTCCTATAGTATAGATGGTTTGCTCCAAATTGTTCATTTTTTTTCTTTCTGTAAATTGCCCATTGTGTATTAAACTCAACCTTACAATTGTTCTTTCTTGTATCAGTTGCATTAGCACAATATTAAGTGCTTTTGTTAAGACGACATGACAAAAAATATATAGAAAGACTGCACAACGCTTTCAGTGCAATGTGCTGGATACTTTTTTGGCACTTCAATGGTTAAAGCAAACAGACCCATAGGAAAAAGTGGTTATTACTTTGTGTAATGTAGGCATCCTTCATACAAAATCTGGGTATAGTTAATTATATTTTTTGTATTTTATCTGCAGTATAGAATGTTCTTTGTAGAATTCTGCATCTACAGTAGATCTCGCCTCATCACACTAGATAATAGGCTTCAATTGACCTGAATAACTCATAAGGGACAAATGGTTTGCCAGATTGCAAACTGAAACTAACTAGCAGTAGACTGCAGAGGTGACAAACAGATATAGATGTAGGTATATCTGTCCCTACATTATGAAGGAATATATATATATATATATATATATATATATATATATATTTATATCTGACCCTACAATATGAAGGAAAATTTCCTATATAATAATTCGCTAGGATGTTTGTCACAATGCAGTCATGAGCAGTAGAGCATGATTGCATTGCGTGAGTGAGGCAACGCAAGACTGCATTGCGTGGAGCACTGAGGTAGCGGCCTCTTAACCCTGCGTTGCATACCCCCTCTGGCACTCAAATGGTTAACATTACCTTGGCCAGTGAATACGGGCTTTTATACTAGTATATAAATGATTTAGAACAAGACCAAAGTGTTTTAATCACAAAGACTAATTTATATACACATATACTGAAATATATACAAACATATAATTGAGTTTTATTGCTGTGGAGCAATTTAATACACTAACATTCACACCACACAGTCTGATCTCCTAAAAAGAGGGACACCAGGATGGGAAAGAGGGACAGAGGGATTTGGTTCAAAAAGAGGGACTGTCCCTCCTAAAGAGGGACACTTGGGAGGTATGCTGTTAAATGAACGAAGAGCCGTGTATTCCCCTTTAACCCTTTGAGTGCAGGAGGGGGTACGAAATCCTCCTGCACTCAAAGGGTTCATTTTGCAAGCTCTCAATTAAGCTAAGGTATCAGATGCGTAAATGATAAATCTATTTATAGATTAACCAAGCCGAGCAAGGTTTATTTAAGGGCAAAAATATTCACACAAGCACTTCAGACATTATTCATTCTGATTCAAGTGAGAATTCTTGAAAAAAAGAAAAAAAAAATCTCATATTTACGAAAAATAACGTGAAAAAAATATCTGTGCTTGTTGGAGAAACATTTTTCCAAAACACAAAAATGCATATATGTGAAAATTCTGTTATCTTGTGTCAAAAAGACATGAAAACAGGCGAGCGCAGAAACGTTTCCCATGGTAGAACACGCAGTTCAGATTAAGCTAGAAACACGTGAACAACAAATTATGCCATTTTTTTCTTAATCGTTCATAAGGGAAATGCGTTAAAATAAATAAACAATGCCCACTTCCTGAAACGTGCCAGTTTCTTCCCATACTAAACCTCACTCAGCATGAGATCACGAAACACAGGGTTGCCACCTAGTTGGTATTTTAGTGGCCGACCAATAAAAATTGGTGGTTGGCAGCAAACAGCAGTGATAGGATGTGGCTGGAATAATTTCCATTCAGTGCCTAGATTACATTGCAATTGATAATCTATCAGCATTTTTTCCCTAAAGTCTAAGGAGACGTATGCAGATAAAACCCTTGATACAGTTGTCAACCCTAAAACAAATTAAATTTTTTTTTTCTTAAATTATTAACCCTTTGGCTGCAAGAGACATTGCCAACGCATTGCTTTGCGTTAAGGAAATAATGCATTTGCACCGGCTAAACAACTCACAGGACTATAAGATACAGTAACAGTTTAAAGGCAAGGAGGCTAATATACCAAAAATAATTGCAGTGATTCCTTCTGCATCTTAGGGGAAAAAAATGAATATTTACATTGATTTAACCCTTTGAGTGCCAGAGGGGTACGGAATGCATTGCAAAGCAATGCGTTCCGTAACCCTTTGGCACTCAAAGGGTTAAATGGGGCTTTTAACATCTTGAATGTTATAGGGGTTTGTAACGCATTGCATTGGGGATTTTATATTTGTCTTGTATTATATAGCTGCTTTGCTCTCGAATTTATCCATTCCATCTTAGTGCATCAGTCTCAGTGGTTTGTACCATATAATTCAGGGGCACATCCTTAAGGATATTCATAAACAGGGTCAGGTGAGAACACGGTTCAGTTCATGAAAAATAAATACACGTGCCCAATTTTTAAACAGTCAGAAATGAATTCATTCGATGGAGCCAGGTAGTGAAATCAGAATTTTCCTTTCGTTATCCTACGAGGAGAAAAACCTGCTTTCCTGTGTGCTTCAAGAGTATCGTTAGAGAAGGGTGG
This sequence comes from Rhinophrynus dorsalis, assembly GCA_037306005.1. Taxonomy (NCBI): domain Eukaryota; kingdom Metazoa; phylum Chordata; class Amphibia; order Anura; family Rhinophrynidae; genus Rhinophrynus; species Rhinophrynus dorsalis. The sequence continues at coordinate 9,381,384 of CM074728.1, forward strand.
GGCCTGCAGGCTGCTATTATTTCTTAGTACCCATGCACCACTCGACAAAGACGTGTTCTACACCAGAATTATAAAAAAGAGGGGGGAGTGTAGCTGTGGAATTTGACACAAAAGGATTACATGCTTTTGTACTATGGCTTTGTTTGCTGGTAATATAATATACAGAAGGGGTGGGCATCAGGGGCTTTGCTAGGTAGTATCTGAGGAGGATAAAGCCCTGGCTCTTATTACCAGCTTTGGGCATGTTACAGTGCTAATCTCCCTACTAACAATCATGCAACTGGGCCGCACAGCGCACAGATAATGTACTAGACTGGACCAACCGCTGGTTCTTTTGGGAATCTAGCAAAGTCCCCTGATGGGCAATTGGTATAGATTCAGCTGCTATTGGACTACAAATCCCATGGCCAGCTGGGGATGATGGGAGCTGTAGTTGAAGAAAACCAGACAATACTCATATTGCCAAACTCTAATATCAACAATATCAGTACAGGGGGATGTAATATTAGGGGCTGGGACTGATCTGTCACCTATTTAATAAGCGGTCTACAATGAAAATTTGCCTATTTATGTTGATTACACGACGAGGAGGATGGTGGATGAGTTTATGGGTGTCTCGCTGTGTTCTGTTGCTCTGTACCTTGTTTTGTGTCATGTTCAAAGAAAGCGCAGAGGACATTGGCTTAAAATTTCTCTGCGCATCCTACAGGAGGGGCAATCGGTGCTCATTTGCATTAAACACTTAAAGGGATAGTAATACCTAAAATGTAAAAAAATATATGTTGTAGGGTTTATTCCCCTGAGTAAAACAAGAGTACTCCCACTGCTGAAAGATGTTTCATTCAAAAGTTATTAATTTTCAAAGTTGAATTTTTTGGTGCAATATCACAGTGGCCTGAAATTGTAGAGTGGCGCTGTTGCTACACCATCCTATGGAGATTTATGGTCCTGAGACCAGAGCTGTCCATAGGATCGTGTAGCAACAGCGCCACTCTACAATTTCAGGCCACTGTGATATTGCACCTAAAAAATTCAACTTTGAAAATTAATAACTTTTGAATGAAACATCTTTCAGCAGTGGGAGTACTCTTGTTTTACTCAGGGGGATAAACCCTACACCATATGTTTTTTTACATTTTAGGTATTACTATCCCTTTAAGGTTGGTGGAATGTGTGCGCTCCAGTATTTACAGCAGTGATCATACTCTTAAGTATTCACTCCAGAATGCAGCTGCACGAGTTTTAGGCCATCATGTAAGCGTAGGAAATGAACTGCCCAAAAAGAATATATGACATATGTAATACTGGAGAAAATATATAATTATTTTTACAATAATTCTTTGCAATAAGGTATCTTACAAAATAAAAAAAGTAAAGTACTTAATCGGTGCAAGGTGCATTTTTTTAAATTCGATGCATCACGTTTGTAATTAAATATTTGGTTTTTGGAAGTATCATTAAAGCGATGTTTTTGCTCCGTTCCCCTTAGAAAAAAAGGCAGGCAATCTTTGGCTCTCTGACTGTCGGAAACTACAATTCCAAATATCCCCAAACAGCCAGTGGCTGGTTGGGGATAATGGGAATTGTAGTTCCCAACAGCAGAGAAGACAAACAGAATCACTGCAGGAAATGTATCGAGTAAACATACAGTTCATAAGCAATTTCGTTTCATGTTCCTTTGTTGGTGTGGTTTGGTAAACATTGTGAGATGGATATGCAAAAATGTAGTGAACATGTGCAATGAGGTATTTTTTTGTGCTAAATGACCTTGCACCTGCTTAACGCTCACATACAAAGCTCTTAGGGCTATATGTTCAATTAGCTTTTGTTATTTGTAACGACTTTTCAAAGTACAGTGTCACTGGGATCATTAATATTTTCAGAGGTGGTCGGTTGTGATCAGAAATAGGTCGTTTGTCCTGACTGAAATTTTTGTATGTAACGACAAAAAAAATGTCTTAACTAACGACAAAAATGTCTTTAAAAATGTCTTAACGAACGACAAAAATTCTCACATTCAGAACACATTCCCTCCACTTTTTTCTTAACGTATAAATTTTGTCTTTTGAAAGATATTTTTTTTGTTGTTCGTTACGACAAATTTTATTTTCCTCTATACGATACTGGGGAATAGTTTAGCCATGCCCTTGCCCCACCCCTTTGCCCGTCAATTCTGGAGTTGTGTCGTACATAATGGACATTACTATTTTTTGTCGTATACTCTATAGAAAATATGTCGCTCATGCACACAGTTACTTATTTTTGTCTTCATACAACAATTTTTTGCCGTTATCCCTTTGAATATACGGCACTTAGAGGGTTTCAGTTACTGTTTTGTATGAAATGAATGTAAGGGCAATGTGAGGTAGGTGTGTTTTGGGGCATCTTTATGTTACAACTAAGCACAGGCAATGCACAAACTGGGCGCAGAGGAAATTAAAGGAAAACCATTTCCCTTAAACATGCTAAATGGGTGGCATTATGGGTAGGGATAGGCAAAATGTTTGCAGGAAGAGTAAAATTGGAGGTGTGTGTGTGTGTATGCGTGTATTTGTTTGAGATGACGTGGTATAAGGTTTAGCCCAGTGGTTCCCAACTCCTGTCCTCAGGACCCACTAACATGCCAGGATTTGATGATTTCCTTGTAGGGTTGTCACCCAGCCGGTATTTTAAAAAATTGGCTTCTGTCCAATGTTAAGTCTATGGAGGGAATGCAATGGCCGGTATTTTTTTGAAGAAAAGGTGGCAACCCTATTTCCTTGTTAGAGCACAGGTGAGTTAATCATTGTGAATGAGCCTCTGATCATCACTCCTGTGCTCTAGCAGAGAAATCCCTAAGTCCTGGCCTGTTAGTGGGTCCTGGGCTTAAACTATTGTCATAGATTTTGACTTGGTTGGATACATGTCTACAAGAGCTTCTGTTGAAGGAAGAATGGGGGAGATTCACTAAGCAGTAATTAAGTGGAGATGACTTATCCAGTTTATCGCTTCTCCAGTTCCTATGCTATTCTATAGAGGCTATGCACAAAGATCTCCAAAATGGAAGAAATCTTAGTGCATAGGCTCCGTAGAATAACATAGGAAATGGAGAAGTGATAAATTGGAGAAGTCATCTCCACTTTATCACTGCTTAGTGAATCTCCCCCAAGGTGTTCTAAACCAAGCAAAATAAACTTTCTTCCACCCCTGGGATTTTTCACTTAGATAAGCCTGGTCCTTTAGAGCTACCAATAGGCAATGTTTTCAGGATATCCCTGGATGAGCACCGGTGGGCTAATTAAAGGCTCAATCATTTTAATTGGTCTACCTGTGCTCATTCAGGGATAACCTGAAAACATGCGCTGTTGGTAGCTCAAGGATCAGGGCCGGCTACCTCTGCCTTAGATGGTGTGAGCAAGTGGAGTTGTGCACCAAAATGTACTAAGGTGTATGTAAGAACAGATGTAGGATTAACAAAATTTTAATAAGCTCATGTCACGCACTGGTCACTGGTCTAATACATGCCTATCTCAACAGCAATATCCTCATCCTTGCACAATGATAGTGACATCAGAATCTTTCTGCATTTCCTTCACCACACCTTGCACTAATAATCATCCTCCTGTCTCTGTATGTCATCATGAACTCTAATTAGATTGTAAGCTCCTTGGGGCAGGGTCCCTTTCCCAGTCTATGTTTCCCTTGCTGCACTTTCCCCAAAAAATAATGCAATGATCGCACTTTAGCTTAATGCTCTTAACCCTGTTCTGTATTATTTCAAATTCTGTGTACATGAATGGCGCTATATAAATAAAGATACATACATACATACATTTTCATTCCTATCATCTACAAGAGGTCAGTACAGAAATAATTTCCAAAAGCATAAAGAAAAAAAAGAGGATTGTTTCCGTTCCAAACCAAATGCACCGTAGACAACAAATTAATACCACCCAAATCCAGTTTTGTTTCAATGGGGCTTTTAACTCATTGAAAGCTAGCAAGGCCTTCAATGCACTGTGAAGTTGGTAGATGCATGGATTAGATTCACAGTAGATATGGCAGGAACTATTACAGGAAATAAAATTAAAGGGATAGTAGCAGGATATATATATATATATATATATATATATATATATATATAAAATTTTTTGTTGGGTTTATCTTCCTGAGTAAAAACACAGGTACTCCTACTCATGAGAGGAGCTTTAGTCAATAGTTATTGCAGCTCAAGCCTGTCATTTTACAAGTGGCTCTGTTGCTACTGGACAGCTGTGGTCAGCTGACCATAAACCTCCATAGGATGGAGTAGCAACAGCGCCACTATAACATTTAAGGCCATTGTGATACTTCACCTACAAAAATTAAAGTTTGGGCTGGAATAACTTTTAAATAAACAACTTTCCCATTGACAGAACCCTTGATTTATTCAGGAGAATAAACCCTACTATATATATATATATTTTTTTACATATTGTGTCACTATCCATTTAAGAACACCTGAGATAAACATAAAGCTGTTCTAAGCACAACCCAAGCTTTTTAGGAAGGGAAATGGGCAAACAAGATGGACCAATAGGTTCTTGTCTGCTGTATGAGTCTATGTTCCAAATTCTATAGGGGTGGCGTTTATTTGGTGTCCTAATATCTTCTTATTTCAAGACCTTTAACTCTTTGAGTGCCAGAGAGGTACACAACGCATTGCAAAGCAATGCGTTGCGTACCCCTCTGGCACTCGAAGGGTTAAAGCACTAAATAGTTACAAATACGTATATATAATTGTAACTCTTTATTGTCCCTTTAAACGAAAGCTCTGATTAAACATTTACAAACGTAAGACTAAAATACTGTTATGTGGTTTTTGTCTTCTTTGGATATTTGGTCACATCCACCTACAGAGTACTGCTGGGCATAGAAATGTTTGGATGCTTTTATTGTGAAAAGAAGGCCTTTAATTCTGTTTTGTGTTTTAGATTTAGAGGGTAACAATTTCCTGGGAAATATGTATTTAGCGACTATTGCATGAGAAATGATTTCCACACTGTCTATGACTCCTCATTCAGAGATATTGTTGGTTGTTGCAGAATACAATCAGTCTAGGTTTACTGTAGAGCCATCAATACATATTATAACAGCAGCTCAAAATTTCCACTCGCCACTAGCCAATGGGGAGTAGAAATTCAGCCCTGGTGGGTATGTTTTGGCTTGCAGTGACGAGTAACTTTTCAGGTCTGGCTAGTAGCTAAGGACTTAAAATTGTAAGCCCTGATAACAGTATCCCATTCAGGGTACACATGTCGATCCATGCCAGTCTGAAAACACCAATTCACTTAGTGATTGAAAGCTGAGATAAGGATCACTGGACAGTGCATTTGATGTACGTAGAAGCAATAAGTCTTAACCCTTATGTATTTTTTAACAAGTAACTAGTTATATGTAGGAAATAATGGAGTTAAAGCATTACAAATATGTAATGAGCTTGTGCAAATAATGACTTTAAAACTTGTATAGAGGAAATGGTAGTGATATAATTTAATAATAATAAATACAAATCTCCCTTATCTAAGAAAATAACTACCTTGATCAGGACAAACTCTAGATTAAAAACAATGACAAACTCTAATGCACTATGAGATATAACCTAAATCATGCTATTGTTTGACTATCTATATACACCAACGTTAATGGAATAGAAATCCCAACAAATGAAGCACACCCAGGGACTTTCAAAATAAATGAAAAACGGGTATTTATTAGTCAATGTTTCGGCCATTGAGGAAGGCCCTCTATAGAGCCAAAACGTTGACCAATAAACACCCATTTTTAATTTATTTTGAAAGTCCCAGTGTGCGCTTCACTTGTTGTGATTTCTGTTCCAATAACTTCGGTATGTTTGCACTTTTGCTAGAAGCAGCATCTATGCAAATAGACTCTTAACTTGATACATCATGAGATTTGGAGTGGCCATATTTACCAATAAATATATATTCCATGCTCAGAGTACAAGCTTATTTTCCGCTACTTTTTAAATTGATATTGCCACCTAAAATGAATTGGATTCATACACTTTTAAAAACCAGGTTCTCCTAGTCAGTGTTTGCAAAGAAAATATTTTTAACTGCATAAACCCCAAAATGTATTATAAGCATTCTTTTTCTATTCATACTGAGGCTGCTTTGTATGACCATTTAACCCAAGTATATGTACGAGTGATAAACAATGTATGGCATGATTTAGGTAAACTAATAGAGATAAGAGTTTCAGTGAATTGGGTAGGTTCTTATCTTAGAACAATTATCACTGTTTATCAGTTTTAATAAAAAGTGTCCATAATGCATAATATTATTACAATCAGGGCTTATTATATAAAAAAAAAGATTTTGCTACAATGGTATAGAACATGTTTTAATTTTTTTGTTTAAGAACGGTACCTTACAGCATAATTGGGCATCAGAACCGAGTACCCCCACAAAAAAGCCTTGATTGTAATTATATATTAGCGATAAATCCAGCCATGTAATGCTTACAGCTGCATGCCTATGTTTGTTTTTAATTAGTCCTATAGCCATCATATTAAGCATCAGAATCCTTTGAAAATATTTTTCTATAGTTTGTGTGGGTTTGCAATCCCTATTCAATCTAAAATAATAACAAATTTAGAAAGCAATGTCCTTTGCTCTTTACATAATACATTTAACACATAGCCGATAATTATTTTTCTTAGTCCCCTGGGAATATGGTTATCCTGAATTCAGAAACTAAATCTACATATTTATGTAAATATACATCATATATGCTTTTATGGCGTCTCCAGACCTAGGATGCTGTGTTATTTTACTCTTTTGAAGTTCACTAGCCTGTTTTATGAACTCTAGATCATTAATGTATTAATTTGCTGGTCCTAGGTACCTCTACATAGTGTGTATACTTATTAACAAATCAACATGCATAATGCAGTTTGGTCTACATTGGGAGAACAGACCTTAGATCAGAAATAATTAATAAGAAAGAATAATTTATATATATATAGCTTCCAAGACAAGAAATTAATTTAACTATGTTTGTTCTTAATCCATACCTTAAATATATATAGATATTTTATACATCCCTAAGTAGAATGCAAAACATACACATATAATGACACAAGATGGCACATGACGGCCATTTTAGAGACTCCAGTGGGGGAACTTGTATTCTAAGTTGTAAGCTCATTTTAATTTAAGAAGATATTAATAAAAACAGAGACAAATAGGGCCATATGCACTAAAGAAAAGCAGAGCAATTCAGGGACATGTCAACCGCACCATAGGGAACAAATACAAATTTCCAAAATTCACATCGATTTAAAGGAGGACTTTTATCACTTGAATGTCAGAGAAGACTTCAACTCTTTGCGTCACAATACACTTGGAGATCTTTCTGGCATTAAGGGGACAGAAAAAAATCTCCATTTACAGGAACCTTTCAATATTTTTTTTTTTACATAAAAATGTATGTGTTATAGGGCTTTTCCTACCGAGTAAAACAATTGTACTCGCACTACTGGAAGTTGTTTTATTCAAAAGTTATAAAAAGAGAACCAGGAAGGTTTTTTTCTGGGGAGTTCAAACTGACAGGAAGTGACTCAGCTGTTACCATCACATTCTAGAGAGAATTGTTTGTCAGTAACTCACCTTTCCCATGGAATGCAATCGAGTAACTGTTTGAAATCTGGCAACTTAGCCCCTTTGTTTAGCTGTATTAAGAATGTGTGTGTGTGTATGTGTGTACACATGTATGTGTGTGTGCGTGTGTACATGTGTATTTGTTTGTGTGTAATATATATATATATATATATATATATATATATATATATATATATACTAGTTGAACAGCCCGTTACACGGGCCACAGTGTCACAGCCACCCGGTCGCGGGGCAGTCACGTGCAGTGGAGACTGCCCGTGCCGCGGCTGATACAGAGCTGGACGCTCCTTCTGAGCATCCAGCTCTGTATCAGCCACGGCGCGGGCAGTCTCTACTGCACATGACTGTAGCACGCGCAGCAGTGTCTACTGCGCATGTCGCTGCGTTACACACGATTTAGCGAGTTATTATATAGGATATATACACACATGTCTGTGTGTCCGTATGTGTGTATACACATATATATATATATATATATATATATATATATATATATATATAAATATATATATATATATATATATGTCAGTGTGTCTTTGTGTTTATATATATGTAGATATATGAACTGGAGTAATTCTGGAGCAGACCAACTTTAACTTAAGGGGACTAAAAAAAAAAATCTCCTAATTTTCTTTAATTAAAATTTAGCTTTTGACCTTTTAAAGTGTTAGAAATGTCCAAGTAAAAATATTTTGCATTGTGCAGAGCTGAAAAAGTTGAATTGAATGCAAAAAAAAAAAAAAAGTCTCTCAAACCGTTATGGTTTGAGAGATATCTGCATTCAACGTTTGATGTTTCCTGCTGTCAGCTGTAAAGCTGTCAGCAGGAGATCCATGTTGGTTGGCACGGAGGCTCTGCAGCAGAGCCGCAATCGCGTTATTTTAAACGAACAGCTTCATTGGAATGGTCTAAAAAGTATGCCTGGTTCACACAACTGTGAATTAACTTTTACAACAGTCCCCTTGGGATCAGAAATACCTGGACTCCTCAGAGGAAGAATGCAATTTAAATCACATCCTCTACCACTGACTGATCAAAGAATCAGTATATGGACTAATGTTCTTATCTGATTTCCATTATAAACAATACAATGTGTACTTGTATTTAAGAGAAAAGTTTTCATATTTATCTGTATAACATGCCTGAAGAAGAGACCTAAGAAGTCTTGAAAGCTTGCATTTTATACCTGGTTAGTTAAATAAAGTTATCAACTTGAATAAATTTTTGCCTCCTGTATTTCTATTGCCAACACGGTACCAACTCTCGTCTATTATGGTTTACACAATGCAAAATATTTTTACTTGGACATTACTAAAATGGTCTCCAATGTGTTGGAGACATCTTCTATCATTAGAGGAGGTGAACCTGCACCTTTAAATCAATGGTAATGTTTATTTGTGTCTTATGGTGCAGGTTGGTTTGCCCCAGAATTGCTGCAGTACGTAGTAGCGCACCAGCCTCAGTATGGAGTACTAATTTCTCTTAAAGGGATAGTAATGGTTAGATATAAAGGTAAGAACGAAATCTTTTGGGAACCCAATCTCAACTGTTCTTGAGAAACTAATGGGGAAACGATGATATCAACTCTTTTTGGTGACTGTCTTCCAAGAAGATAAGAAAATAAACAGCATTTATACGTACAAATACCTTTAAAGGGCTTATGAGTCGTATCCAGCAAGCTAAATAGTTGAAATTCTGGTGCAAATAAATTGCGCCATAGGGTTCAAATTACAGTTCCCCCAAATTCTTATTGATGTAAGGGTGTCAATCCCTTGAATGCTACTCACGTCTCCAGTGCATTGATGCACAAAGTGCCAGAGACCTTCCTAGCATTCAAGGTGCTAAAATCCATATTTAAAAGAGAAGGAAATTCCTTTGTTCCCTTGTGGTGCAAATGTTCCAGAACTGTTCATCATTAGCTGATTAAACATGACCAATAATCCTCTTGGGTTTAAAGATATATCTTCTATGCATCTCTTCTCAAATGCTTTAGAGTTATGGACCAAGCAGGTATTAACCTTTTGAGTCCCAGAGGGGCACTCAACACATTGCAAAGCATAATTCTTTACACTGAATAAAAAAGAATGGGCATCACTAACCTATGTTTAAATAGGAGCAATACCCTTGACGTTAGTGACTCTTTATTTGGGTAGCAGAATGACTTTGCTTAGGAGCTTCTCCTTCATACAGCAGTCAGTTATATCTAGTTATGGTTATCTGCATTTGAAAGTTGCAGTAGTTTATAATGGAACAGGGACATATTGCCACCTTCAGAACGTTTTCATGTCCCTTTAGAATTGTGGGTGGGGTTCTCTCTCTGTGTGGCTGGTCTCATTCAGACTGACACAGAATATGGCATATTGTTAAGTCCTTCTGTTGCACGCAGTTATTGTATAGATACACCTGACTGCTGTATGTAGGACTCCTACCTAGGTAAGTGCTTCTGTTACACACAGTAATTATATAGATACACCTGACTGCTGTATAATGGACTCCTACCTAGGTAAGTCCTTCTGTTACACACAGTAATTATATAGATACACCTGACTGCTGTACGATGAACTCCTACCTAGGTAAGTACTTCTGTTACACACAGTAATGATATAGATACATCTGACTGCTGTGTGATGGACTCCTACCTAGGTAAGTCCTTCTGTTACACGCAGTAATTATACAGATACACCTGACTGCTGTGTGATGGACTCCTACCTAGGTAAGTGCTTCTGTTACACACAGTAATTATATAGATACACCTGACTGCTGTGTGATGGATTCCTACCTAGGTAAGTCCTTCTGTTACATACAGCAATTATATAGATACACCTGACTGCTGTGTGATGGATTCCTACCTAGGTAAGTGCTTCTGTTACACACAGTAATTATATAGATACACCTGACTGCTGTGTGATGGATTCCTACCTAGGTAAGTGCTTCTGTTACATACAGTAATTATATAGATACACCTGACTGCCGTATGATGGACTCCTACCTAGGTAAGTGCTTCTGTTACACACAGTAATTATATAGATACACCTGACTGCTGTGTGATGGACTCCTACCTAGGTAAGTGCTTCTGTTACACATAGTAATTATATAGATACACCTGACTGCCATATGATGGACTCCAGACTAGGTAAGTGCTTCTGTTACACACAGTAATTATATAGATACACCTGACTGCTGTGTGATGGACTCCTACCTAGGTAAGTGCTTCTGTTACACACAGTAATTATATAGATACAACTGACTGTTGTGTGATGGACTCCTACCTAGGTAAGTGCTTCTGTTACACAAAGTAATTATATAGATACACCTGACTGCTGTGTGATGGACTCCTACCTAGGTAAGTGCTTCTGTTACACACAGTAATTATATAGATACAACTGACTGCTGTATGATGGACTCCTATCTAGGTAAATCCTTCTGTTACATAGAGTAATTATATAGATATACTTGACTGCTGTATGATGGTCACCAACCTAGTTATGTTAGACACATTAAAAGGACTAATAGCAGTCACCTGGAATCTCCTGGAATCAATCTTCCAAATCTTCAAACTATGCCATTCCCTCTCCATACTCCTTGCTGACATCAGTGATCTGCAGGGCTGGGTGACATCAACAATTCATGTAGCACTTCTGGGAGATTTCTGTCCACTCCATTCAAGGTCATTGATGGTGAGTTCAGACACATGGGGCTTGAATGGAGAGAAATGCAATGCTGCTTCTATTCCTATGAAGTGCTTAAATCATCCAGCCCTACAGATCAATGAGATCTGCGGGGCAATTGGAGAGAAAATGGCAGACGTTTATCAGGTACCTGCCAGTAGTTGGAAAGCCCATTCCTGACCATTTTCTGCCACTTGAAGAGACACATATTCCTACAGAAATAGTTCCATTTTAATACAAATTATTTTTTGCGCTGACATTCACATTGTGTATGTGTGTGCATACACTGTATATGCAGGGCTCAAAATTTCCACTTGCCACTAGCCAATGGCGAGTGAAAATTCAGCCCTGGCGAGTAGAAATTCAGCCCTGGTGGGTATGTTATGTATTGCAGGGGCGAGTAACTTTTCAGGTCTGGCTAGTAGCAAAGGACTTCACATTTTAAGCCCTGGTATATGAATATCTGCATATGCGTACATGTGCAAATACTAAATATGAATGTGGGCATATTTATGTGTGTGCATATACTGTATATGAACGTGGGCATATGTATGTGTGTGCATATACTGTATATGAATGTTTGCATATGCATATGTGTGCATCTACAGTGTATGAATGTGGGGATATGTATGTGTGTGCATATACTGTATATGAATGTTTTCATATATATGTGTGTGTGCATGTACAGTGTGTGAATGTAGGCGCGCGTGTGTGTGTCTGTCTGTTAGAAAAATTTATGTGAAACTTATGGTGTCAATTAATATATAAAATAAAATAGTGGAAATGATATTTTATAAGAATGTGTGTGCCAGGCAAGGTAACAAAAGTTGGTACTGTTAACTAAATGATCTACTATAATCCTATACCTGAGGATTTCATGGGCCCCACTGTGACAAACAGATAGGAGCAATTCTGGAGAAAACCAACTGCACCATAGCGGACAAATAAATATTTCTCAAATGTTTACTGGTTTAAATGTGGCTTTTAACCCTTTGACTGATAAAAAGCAATGCATTTCAGGCCTCTCCAGCATACACTGCATTAAAATCCCCATTTAAATCAAAGGGAGTTTGGAGTTGATTTGTCAAAGAATTACTCCGCTTTACTTTGCGCTTATGACCCTTGTAAGTGGGAAGACACCTAATAAAATTGGTGCTGTCGAAGGGCCAGCATTTTTCTTTCCTGGTCTCTAAATCCTCCCATTGATGAAATGAAAGATCTGGCAGCCAGTAAGGATTGCTTACATCACAAGGGGTTCTAGCCAATAAGATGCAGGGAAAGGAGGGGTGTGTGAAAGAATGAATGGATGTGCAGGGGTCTAGCAGACCCTAAGGCAGCAGAGGCTTCAGTATAGCCACATCGCAAGATGCAACCTCTGATGCTTGAGAAGAACAAGGGAATCCAACAAGGGAGGCTGGATCTCGGGATGTGTGCTGATTTCACACACACATTTCCAGGAATCATTGAGGTTGGACCTTCAGTTTGAAAGAAGACATGCATGTTTTTAATTTTACCAGTTCATGCTTTCAGTTTGTAATCGTCTTTATTTGGAGTTCTCGGGGGAAATTTGCTTCCCAATCAGGTAAATAACCCCTTTCTCTGTATTTTTTTTAACCATGTATTATGATTAGATACAGTTGACTATTTTGGATGTTGTCTCAACATTGTGTTTCTATCATTTATATTCCTTTGGCGCTTCTAGATTGTGAATAACTGTAACGCAAAGAGCATTTCAAATTTTGCATGTCCTCCTCCTGAGAGACAATAAATTGTAATTAATGAATCGTACAGCAGATTTAAATCGCACATTGCAAGCTTTCTTTGTAATGTAATCGAACAATGTTCACATCGCTTGATTCAACTAAAATGGCAGGTTTTGCAGTAAGCTATGGCCTGGTTGGAAGAAATTCGCTTTGTTAATCTGTGACAAAAATGTTTTTTTTTTATATTTTGTTATAAAATGTATTAATTTATTTTATTTATTTTTTTAATCATGATTTCCATTTTTCAGTTATTTGTTTGGTAATATGTATCTGTGTTTTTTTATATTTAGAATTATATGACATTATGAATAATGAAGCATTTGTGGTAGATAGATAAATATATATGAGATAGATGATTTGAGATAGATGATTTTAGATAGATAGATAGATAGATAGATAATACATAGCTATGATATAGATGATAGATAGATAGATAGATAGATAGATAGATAAATAGATAACTATGATATAGATGATAGATAGATAGATAGATAGATAGATAGATAGATAATAGATAGTTATGAGATAGATAGATAGATAGATAGATGATAGATAGATAGATAGATAGATAGATAGATAGATAGATAGATAAATCGATATGAGATATATAGATAGATAGATAGATAGATAGATAGATATGAGAGAGAGAGAGATAGATAGATAGATAGATAGATAGATAGATAGATAGATAGATATGAGATAGATAGATAGATAGATAGATAGATAGATAGATAGATAGATAGACAGAAAGATAGAATTCTAAATTATGTTACCCTTTCAGGCTGGATAAAAAAATAAATTATTACTAAAATAGTAAACAAATTGTATTTGCATAGTTTGTGATCTTATAGGTTATTAACAATCTTTTTTTTAAATATATATATATATATATATATATATAGTTTTGAGTATATTAGTCCAGATGTGCTTTCACAAGAATTATGTGCCAAGTAGAATGCAATATACATGTTGGTAATGTTTGTATTTTTTAATTAGAATCTCGAGGTGAAGGAAACCTGAAGTGGGAGAAGACATCTCTTAGCTGATGATAATAATGGTGGTGGTGGCAGCAGTGGGATGAATAGGGGTTGATTGTTATCTTTGGTTATCTAGCTGTATGAGTGTTGTCAATCCTTCATAAAGCTAGATAACCGAAAGTAAAAATAACCCCATTACGCGCCTTGGTGTTGGCCTTTATTTGTCCACAGCAGTGCAAATGAACATGGATACTAAGGAGAGAAAGAATTCAGAAAAGAAAGACGAATGAAGAACATTTAAAAAAAAAAAAAAAAAGTACAACTTTTCTCCCGGAATTAAATCTGGAGGTAGGATTTTATATCATCAATCTGGTGTAATCAAATAAGAATGACATGCTATGTACTTTGGACTTTTGAAGTCAACTTTTCAAGAAGTATATATAAAAATTTGGAGGTGACTCCCATGGAGATTGGATTTAATGCATGACCTATTGGCAATCTGAGCAGCACATGGATTGGTTGCAGCCATCAGCAACATGGATTGGTTGCAGCCATGGGCCCATGTAATCATCTGCTTGGATTATTTCTCTGTCAATCATGTGCATTAGAAATGACTACTTATGTCTGCAGTTCCTGTTTGCTGGCAGAAGACAACAGCATGCATACTTTAAGGAATGGCTTTCGGTATTTTAAGAGGCCTTTTTCTCCAGGTTTCAGGACTTGTTACGAAAAAAAAAATACATTATATATCTAACATTTTTTTCAATGTGTGCTAAAAAAATAATTCAACTGGAAAACAAGTAAATTTTGCCCTCTGATGAGAAAACATTGACACTGTTGTTCTAATTACAACTTCAACAATTCTGGATCAAACCAACGAGAATCATGGTATGAAACTAAAAATTCCCATGTATTTAAATAAGGAGTTTCTCTCTTTGAGAAGGTTTTGTGTTGATGATCTCTTTGGTATTCAGTGGGTTAAATGCCTTACTTAAATCAATGGGAATTTTAAGAATGTTTTTGTACCTCCTTTGGTGAAATTGGTTTGCTCTAGATTTACTCTTGCTCTGAACGTGTTAACTACTTCACTGCAAGTAGTAGTGGAAGGCACCATAAACCTGTAATAAAATGTGTCTATTTTTTATATCATATATCCTGTATAATAATTCGCTAGGATGTTTGTCAGAAGCCGTCATGCACAGTAGATACTGCGCGCATTCGGGTAGTCTCTACTGCGCATGACTGCATCTCGTGAGTGAGGCGACGCAAGTCTGCATCGCATGGAGCAGTGAGGCAGCGGCTGCTTAACCCGTTGCGTACCACTCTGGCACTCAGAGGGTTAACATTACACAGGCTATTACACTAGATTATATATAAAATGAATTTAATGAATGAAGAAACACCTCACGGAATTAATTCTGAAGGAACCATCTTTTCATTTGTTTCTACTGCTTATAAAATACTGTGCTCATTTTCTCTTGGCACCTCATTCTTCCATACTGCCCTTTACATTCCGCAGTCTTTGTCTTTGCCTTTTTTTAATCTTAATTGTAAAAAGCCAGCCATCTACATTAAATTTGCATGTGTATTTTGCCAGACACATTTCTTGTAGACTATATCACAAGGAACCCTTTCCTTCACTCTCTCTCCCCTGTTTGATTTAGCCTGTATAATTGACTTGTTTTCCAGTAGAATGATTTTGTAAGAAAACTTTTTTTTATTTCACTCTATGGAAGCGACATTTGACCAGAGGTCGCTGACTCGCTGCCTGCTGAGAAGGATTGGGTTTTAATCCAACCCCTAAGTAAAGGGATTATGCAGTTAGCAAATGCCATAAAAATAAAAGGTTTGGTTAAAAAAAAAAAATAACTGAACGTAGAAGAGAAATATTTAACCCCATATGTTGCTAGTATTCCCCCACTGAATAGAGAGAAAATTGGGTTTACAGACTGAGGCCGCAGAACGACCACTGGTGCTGATGTTGAAAATAATAATAATTAAAAAAAAAAATATATATATATATATATTTTTTTTTTTTTTTTTCTTTTCAATGTACCTTGCACTGTAAGGGGAAGAAAAACTATTTTGTGCCACGAGCCCTCATTAACTTTTAATCCTTAAATGCTAGAGAGGTATTTAACGCATTGCAATGTATTGGGGACCTCACATTCAAACATCAGAAGACTCATGTAAATCAAATGGTCTTTTCAGATATTTTATTTGTCCTCTGCGATGCAGTTATTATTATTATTATTTATTTACATAGCGCCAACTCATTCCACAGCGTAGTGTTTGATCAAAATGACTTGCTGTTTTTATTAGTACAGCATGATACATAACAAGCCAAATTCACACCACAACTAAATACTGTCGGATATTTATATCACAATGTATATTATATAAATATATGTACATAATTGCACTCACCGAGGCTGATGTACTAAAAAGACCTGCAGAAAAACTGCACTGTAGGGGACAAATACAAGTCCCTAGTGATTTCAGTGAGGATTTAAAGGGATAGTAATGTTTCATAATAAAAGCAGCTCTAATTAATCATCATAGTATTTGGACTTTGGAGAGTGTTATTTCAATTCTGTCAGAGTTGTAGTTCAAGAGTAATTCAATGACAAAGTATCCCCCTCCCGCCCCTTTTACTGATGTAACACTGTTCAGCCAGATCAGAAGGGAGGTGCCCAGGTAGACTGCAGAGATGGACAATCTTCAATTAAGATAAGGGAAAAAGCTGAAAAACTTGTCAAGGTGGGCAGGGCTTTCATTGTTCTCATAGGAAGAAGATTGTCCCCTGCTGTTTGGTCTGTCTGGTCTATGGACTGGATTCCACATCTGAGAAGAGATGGCTTACACTAGGTAAAAGGGGCGGGAGGGGAAACTTTGTTTGTGAATATCTCTCAAACCATAAAGGTTTGAGAGATAAGACTTATATTGTTCTTCATGTTTTTTTAATGCCTACAAAATAAAATAAAGTTAAAACAAAGTATTACTATCCCTTTAAACACCTTGAATGTTAGATAGGTCTCCCATGTGTTTAAAAAGCCCTTTTAAAATCAATTGGAATTTAGGAAAAATCGTATTTGTCCCCTAGGAAGCTGCTGGTTTGCTCAGCAATTGCTCCAGTTTTTCATAAAACATCAGTCTCACAATGTTTTCTATATCACTCTGGATAATTATAACATGGGGAATATAAAACAGTCACAAATAATGGGACTAAAGGTAGCCATCGCATGATAACAAAATCTAAAAAGGAGATCATGTCTTTAGCCATCTAAAACTATAATGGTCAGACCTGACCCATGGAATTTACAGTCTAGTGGTATAATGGTCAGACCTGCCCCAAGGAGATTACAATCTAGTGGTATAATGGTCAGACCTGTCCCAAGGATATTACAATCTAGTGGTATAATGGTCAGTCCTGCCCCAAGGAGATTACAGTCTAGTGGTATAATGGTCAGATCTGCCCCAAGGAGATTACAGTCTAGTGGTATAATGATCAGATCTGCCCCAAGGAGATTACAATCTAGTGGTATAATGGTCAGACCTGTCCCAAGGAGATTACAGTCTAGTGGTATAATGGTCAGACCTGCCCCAAGGAGATTACAGTCTAGTGGTATAATGGTCAGATCTGCCCCAAGGAGATTACAATCTAGTGGTATAATGGTCAGATCTGCCCCAAGGAGATTACAGTCTAGTGGTGTAATGGTCAGATCTGCCCCAAGGAGATTATAGTCTAGTGGTATAATGGTCAGACCTGCCCCAAGGAGATTACAGTCTAGTGGTATAATAGTCAGACCTGCCCCAAGGAGATTACAATCTAGTGATATAATGGTCAGACCTGCCCCAAGGAGATTACAGTCTAGTGGTATAATGGACAGACCTGCCCCAAGGAGATTACAGTCTAGTGGTATAATGGTCAGACCTGCCCCAAGGAGATTACAGTCTAGTGGTATAATGGTCAGACCTGCCCCAAGGAGATTACAATCTAGTGGTATAATGGTCAGACCTGCCCCAAGGAGATTACAGTCTAGTGGTATAATGGTCAGACCTGCCCCATGGAGATTACAGTCTAGTGGTATAATAGTCAGACCTGTCCCAAGGAGATTACAGTCTAGTGGTATAATGGTCAGACCTGCCCCAAGGAGATTACAGTCTAGTGGTATAATGGTCAGACCTATCCGAGGGAGATTACAATCTAGTGATATAATGGTCAGACCTGCCCCAAGGAGATTACAGTCTAGTGGTATAATAGTCAGACCTGCCCCAAGGAGATTACAATCTAGTGGTATAATGGACAGACCTGCCCCAAGGAGATTACAGTCTAGTGGTATAATAGTCAGACCTGTCCCAAGGAGATTACAGTCTAGTGGTATAATGGTCAGACCTATCCGAGGGAGATTACAATCTAGTGGTATAATGGACAGACCTGCCCCAAGGAGATTACAGTCTAGTGGTATAATGATCAGACCTGTCCCAAGGAGATTACAGTCTAGTGGTATAATGGTCAGACCTGCCCCAAGGAGATTACAGTCTAGTGGTATAATGGTCAGATCTGTCCCAAGGAGATTACAATCTAGTGGTATAATAGTCAGACCTGCCCCAAGGAGATTACAGTCTAGTGGTATAATGGTCAGATCTGCCCCAAGGAGATTACAATCTAGTGGTATAATGGTCAGACCTGCCCCAAGGAGATTACAGTCTAGTGGTATAATGGTCAGACCTGCCCCAAGGAGATTACAGTCTAGTGGTATAATGGTCAGATCTGCCCCAAGGAGATTACAATCTAGTGGTAAAATGGTCAGACCTGCCCCAAGGAGATTACAATCTAGTGGTATAATGGTCAGTCCTGCCCCAAGGAGATTACAGTCTAGTGGTATAATGGTCAGTCCTGTCCCAAGGAGATTACAGTCTAGTGGTATAATGGTCAGTCCTGCCCCAAGGAGATTACAGTCTAGTGGTATAATGGTCAGACCTGCCCCAAGGAAATTACAATCTAGTGGTATAATGGTCAGACCTGCCCCAAGGAGATTACAGTCTAGTGGTATAATGGTCAGTCCTGTCCCAAGGAGATTACAGTCTAGTGGTATAATGGTCAGATCTGCCCCAAGGAGATTACAGTCTAGTGGTATAATGGTCAGTCCTGCCCCAAGGAGATTACAATCTAGTGATATAATGGTCAGACCTGCCCCCAGGAGTTTACATTCTAGTAGTATAATGAGATACTTGCCCCATAGAGCTTACAATCTAGTGGTATAAGTAGAGTATTTACAGGCTATTGCAGAGGTCCCATTTCCAGTCCTCAGGGATCCAAACAGTTTTGTTCTAAGGAGACAAACATGAGCACAGGTAGATCTATCATTAGCAATGGCTGGTTAATGACGATGATGGGAATTGTAGTCCCCAACAGCTAGAGTCCTGAAGGTTGCATACCCATAATATTATTATTACTATACATTTTTTCAACCATTCAACAGCTTGGGAAGCTGTGCATTAAATATAATAAGTAAAATGTCTTTGATTTGTTCAATATAATATACAACAAATGGTATTAAGGACTCTTTAGATGCTTCTGAAATTATTACATTTTAAAGTTGAACTCAACAATATCTTGGCTGCTGAGGAGTGAAATCTCATTTCATATCTTTATAAAGATGTCTTTGAAAAATATTGAGTGCAGCATGAAATCCCATGTATTGTCTGATAAAAATATGTATTTTTACAAAGAATTCCTGTATGCGTCATGAGTCGGTATGGGTAAAAAAAAAATCACAGCGGAAAGAAAATGTTGAAAATTGCCTTTGGAGACTTGCAGAAATTCCTGTAATAGGGCAGGTTCCCCCTGTGTCTTCCCACATTGATATTGTTCAGTGAGTGTGTGTGTTCGTCAGCATGCAGGGGAGGGCTGGCAACTTGTGGCCCAGGGGGCAAATACATTCAAGTGGCCCATTTCTATTATCGTTCCAGCCCACCCCCTTTTGTTAATTTTAAAATTGACATTAATGTTGTGACGTAAGTCAAGTGATACCACGTAGCTTACAGTTGTAATGGGGCTACACTTGTGCGTTACTACAAAGCTTACAATTTAAGTAAAGTTTATGTAGTGATACTATAGAGCTTACAAAGGAAATGGTTTGTTACTAGATTAGCTCTATTTGGATTGTACCTCTGTGGTATCATTTATGTAACACCATTTCAACTGTAAGCTCTGTGGTATCACTAGTGTAGCTCCATTTGGATTGTACCTCTGTGGTATCACTAGTGTAGCTCCATTTACAGCAGCAATCGGGAGATTTAGTGAGGTGCAGTGGCCCACCAGCCCAGACATATGACCAGCCCAGGGGGCAATTGCCCCCCTGCCCCCCAGGCCAGCCCTCCCCTGTCAGCGTGGTTCCATGTTTGTGTGTGCGCGTGCATGAGGAAGTGTGTGCGTGCATACCACAAGCTGAAGCCCATAGAAATGTATAGGCTTGCCATGCTGACCGAATGCTTACATTTTCACCAACATTTTTCTTCCAACTAGAACTCTCGTGGAAAGAAGAAACCTTTTTCCTATTACACAGAAATTCGATAACAAAAGAAATTAATTTTTTTTTACCCATCCCTAGTCATGACACTGAGCTCTCAAAATGATGAGGGACACTGCACGGGCCTTAGGGATAGAGTTACTTTTGCATTGTTTGTTCAATTCTACAGCTACTGATTTCTGGTATGAACACTGTACAAACATTGTAAAGATAACATTATTGATAACAGATTATATTGGGGTTCTGAATAAAATGTGTGGAAAAAGCACTGCTTTCTGGAAAGACGAGTCGAGAAAATCTAGTTGGTAGTTTTAGCCGATCAGAAAGCTTTATTTTTTAAGGTTCCATAAAAAGTAATAATGTTATAGTGCAACTAACGATGTATCATGACTGATTGTATGGAAAGAGCTTTCAAAATGGCCTATATTTATGTTAGCCGTTCTTAATTTAGCTCTGTTTATTCGTCAGTTGATGTAAATTAGCCAGTAATTCCTGGTAGGATGTGGCAGGGAGAGTGGAATGTTATTATCTGACACACCAGGCTGTGCCAACCACGACTGCCTATTCTGCACAAACTGACAAATAAGTTCACCTAAATAGCTTTTAAATTATAGTTTTAAATAATGAATGGATAACAGAAATAGAGGTGATTCTCGAAGGTTTTTCAAAGTCGCTTAAGTTGTTATAAGGCATTAGTTCCACTCTAAACCCTTCACATGCCAGAGGAATACGCAACGCATTGCTTTGCAATGCGTTGCGTACCATTCCGGCACACAAAGGGTTAAATGGTTACCAGCCAAATTCAAATACATTCCTCCAAAAGCAGCTTTTTAATTATATTTCTGGTGCACTGTTTAATCTATTAGTGTGACAGATGTCCTTCTGATTTTACTGGGGGCGGGGAAGCAACTCTTGGTTCTCCAGCTGTTGAACACTACAAAACTCTGATCGTACCTTTGGCTGTTGGAGATTATGGGAATTGTAGTCTAACGGGTACAATGCAGACGGTTGTCTACCCCATAATTCTAAGCAGTATTTCCAGAAGTAAGTTTAATTACTAGGTATATGTTTTACCAAGGTATGTTTTTGCTACAGATAATGCACACACCAAAAGCCATATTTACAAAGAAAAAGAATAATTTCTGAAGCAAACATTGATGACAAATAACAATTCATTTGATTTAAATGGGGATTTTAATATCTTGAATGTCAGAGATGTCTCCAACATAACTGCCTGTCAAACCATAGCAGAATGGTCTAGAATTCAGGGGTTTAAAATCACCATTTAACTCAATCCATTTTCTCCAAAATTATTCGTCTTTTGTATTGTGGTTATGGTCCCAATCTTTCCTTGCTTCATGTCCCAGTAAGAAGTATTGTTATTGAGAGCTGGCTGCATTGATTCGTGCCTTGTTCAGGCTCAACCAGGAGACGGAAACAACAATGCATTAGCTTTATAGTAAAATAAGGAACCACAGATTCCTTGTACAATGTAAGGATACGCTTAGTTCTCCTCTTTATTAACCTCTACGTCAGGGCTCAAAATTTCAACTCACCACTAGCCAATGGCGAGTGAAAATTTAGCCCTGGCGAGTAGAAATTCAGCCCTGGTGGGTATGTTTTGGCTTGCAGTTGCAAGTAACTTTTCAGGTCTGGCTAGTAGCAAAGGACTTAAAATTATAAGCCCTGCTCTACGTTATTAGAGACATGCACAATACATTTTGTAGCAATAACTTGAAGGCTTCTCTTACAATCACAGGAGTTAAAGGCTTGATACCCAACAACGGACTTCCAAAGCCACCATATTTTTCACGTCTACGTGTTTCCTGATCAAGTGTAAAATAAAATAAAAAAAAATTCTGTACAAAATTTTTGCCCAAAATTGGCTTTTCATACCATGTGAAATTTAACCAAATGTAGCAATTTGACTCAGTTAAAAAAATACAATTATTGGCAATATGAAGTATCTTACTCTGTAATTATTGCATAATTATGATTTGGGGGGGGATCCTATCTCTTTTGTGCTGGGATTCAAAAGAACTAAATGTATTTTATTATCATTCCTCTCAAACAGTTTTAACGTTAAATATTACTTTTCCCCACTGTGTGAAACTGCTATTTTCTGTCTTATTGCAGAGCAAGTCTTTCAATCGTGAATTTCTAGAATGTTCAGAACAACTGTGAATTTCTTAGGATGTTACAAATTATTCATTTGCTGTTCACTGTATCCTAATAAATCAAGATTTTATTCTTCATAATCTGTGGTGTGATGTCTTAAATGATATTATTCTTGGGTAACCAATGTCAAGTCTCCCCTCTGCTTCCAGGGATTAAATGGGAAATATTAATGAAACACAATAAAATCGTCTGCTTTCACTACTGATCTTTGTCAAACCACTTTTTCCATATAGATAAATTTAAGGTTAAATAAAAACAAGCTAAAACCAGGGAGACAGTTTATTTATGAGAGCAATGCTTATGGAAGAGGAGATAACAATTTATCTGAAGTCTAACCCAACGGGTTTGTGTAATAGTAGATAATTAAAACTCCACTTCATGCTGGGCTCTCAACCCCAGAATGTATTTTATATATGGTATAATAGTAAATTATAGGGACTGCATGAAGAAGTGTTCCATGGTATGAATATACGGAGGACTGGCAGTAAAAATTTGTCATTATCACACTTCAATACTCTGCTTATTCCCTAGTGTATCCTGTAGAGGCTAGCAACACTTATTACTCAAAAAATCCCAATATTCAGGTTGTAAATAAAAAAAACGATTACACATTATGATACCAGATTTTCAAATGCGTTGGACACCTCTCCTAGGGAAAAAAGGGATATGAACTTTGACTTTAGAAATAATAAACATTTACAGTATGTAGACTTTCCAAGACATTGTCAGTGCTTTCATTTCCTAATATGAAGTTTCCTTTTCTGCATCTAAATGACAGAAGCTACAGAGAAATGTACATATGACACTCAGTAAACAATGCTGGACTCTCATTGGTGACTTCCCTCACGTTATGCCACACACCTCCCCCCATGCACCAATTAGAGTACAACAGTATTCCGTAGATGTCAGAGGCAGTTTTGTCGATCTTGGCTTTCATCGTTTAGCTGTACAAAGCAGATAAGATGACATTCCTGTGCCTTTAATATCCGACCACTACATTACAATCTAAAGCACAGTAATCACACCACACATGTAAACTCTGAACACTATTTAGTAAATACGGTCCTTCATACATTCTCAGTGGTATTATGATGCGTACATTTTAATCCCAGCTCTTATCCTCTGGCAAATCTGTGTAAATTGAACATTCCCTTGACATTCTCCATTTTGATTCCTATGAAAATGAGATTCTGACTGTAAACACATATATATATATATATATATATATATATATATATATATATATAAAATATTAGCAAATTAATATATTTAATACTCAAAATAGTGTTATGCAATAATGGTATAGATATCGAAAGATAAGTGTTAGCACTAAGGCACTGGTTTGGTTATAAGTAAATCTGTGACTCACTATCTACCTACCTACCTATTTATCTAGCTATCCCAAACTTATCTATTCATCTCTTTACCTATACCCAATTTATCAGCCCCTAATATAAGTATCCCTCCGGCAGTGAACAAAGGCAGTCAATAACATGAAGCTTACAAATGAAATGGGGTTACACTGGTGCAACGAAAGAGCTTACAATTTAAATAAAGTTGCACTGGTGATACCATATAACTTACAAGAAAAAAGGGTTATGGCTTTTAGTGTAGCTCCACTCGGATTGTAGCTCCATTTCAGTTGTAAACTCTGTGGTATCACTAGTGTAGCTCCAATTCATTTGTAAGCTCTGTGGTATCACTAGTGTAGCTCCAATTCAATTGTAAGCTCTGTGGTATCACTAGTGTAGCTCCATTTCAGTTGTAAGCTCTGTGGTATCACTAGTGTAGCTCCAATTCAATTGTAAGCTCTGTGGTATCACTAGTGTAGCTCCATTTCAGTTGTAAGCTCTGTGGTATCACTAGTGTAGCTCCAATTCAATTGTAAGCTCTGTGGTATCACTAGTGTAGATCCATTTCTATTGTAAGCTCTGTGGTATCACTAGTGCAGCTTCATTTCAGTTGTAAACTCTGTGATATCACTGGTGTAGATCCATTTCAGTTGTAAACTCTGTGATATCACTGGTGTAGATCCATTTCAGTTGTAAACTCTGTGATATCACTGGTGTAGATCCATTTCAGTTGTAAACTCTGTGGTATCACTGGTGTAGATCCATTTCAGTTGTAAACTCTGTGATATCACTGGTGTAGATCCATTTCAATTGTAAGCTCTGTGATATCACTAGTGTAGCTCCAATTCAATTGTAAGCTCTGTGGTATCACTAGTGTAGCTCTAATTCAATTGTAAGCTCTGTGATATCACTAGTGTAGCTACATTTCAATTGTAAGCTCTGTGGTATCACTAGTGTAGCTCCAATTCAATTGTAAGCTCTGTGGTATCACTAGTGTAGCTACATTTGTAGCGACAAGAGGGAGTGGCCCACCAACCCAGACATATGACTAGTCCAGGGGACAATTGAGCCCCTGCCCCCCCAAGCCAGCCCTACCCTGTATAACTTTGTATCTATCCCCTAATCCCTAATCAATCAATTTATCTATAAGGAAGATCCCATATTTATAATCAATTTGCATTCCTATCCATCTCACTGA
The DNA here is from genome assembly GCA_037306005.1 of Rhinophrynus dorsalis. NCBI lineage: Eukaryota > Metazoa > Chordata > Amphibia > Anura > Rhinophrynidae > Rhinophrynus > Rhinophrynus dorsalis. Next base: position 9,406,720 of record CM074728.1, read on the forward strand.
AATATTAAAGTATCTATCAATTTATCTATCTGCAATATCGCACTATCTATTATAAATATTTATCTTGAATGAGGGAGGGGTGGAAGGAAAGAAAGAAAGATATAGATGGAAAGATGAAAAGAAATACACAAAGAAATGTTTATTTCTCCTCTATACTGCAGTTGTGTTGCCCCAGAAATCTGAAGGAGAGAGAGAGGAAAGGAAAGCCCAACATCTCTCAAGTCCAGTCGCATAAAACAGATTATAAGATGATTTTCGGAACCTTTTGGTAATAATCAGAGCTGTCAGACCACTGTCCTCCCTTCTCCATTGTCTTGTAACACTCAAAGAAGAATGTTCACTGAAAGCTTTACTACCCCTGAAGGTTCTGCAGAAGCTTCAAGCGGAACTTTCAGGTAGTAACCTGTCGCCCTTCAATAATTAAACATATGGAGACTAGCACCATAATACATGTATTACCTCTGTAAAGTGCCACATTCTAAAGAAATCTTTCACCTTCGGAGACTGACGGCCAGGTTAGATCCGTCTGCGCGCCTGCGCGGTCATTCCTTCCGGTTACCTTGTGGCACACTGCTATGCTTCTTACAGGAGACCGGGACTGACAGGCAGGCACGGAGACAAGATGTCTGCACTGATCCCTGGCTTCTGGTCTCTAAAGATGAAAGATTTCTTTAGAATGTGGCTCTTTACAGAGTTAATATAAGTATTACGATGCTAGTCGCCATTTGAGTGCTATAGAGGATGAGTAACACATTAAAAAGCAATGCACTACACACACACGCATGCACGCACGCACGCACACACACACACACACACACACACACACACAGAGAGCCGGATTTACTTCTCAGGCCCTCCTAGGAAAGGCACTCTGGGTGCCCTCAACTCCGCCCATGGCCACATAATTCACATGATACCAACCCTCAGTCTCGTCCACCATTTCCTGGCACAGATAAACTTGGCCTATAACAAACTAGGACAAACAAAACTGTTAAATACTAGCCTGTAAAAGGGTATAAAACTGTGGCAGGAACCAAGAGATTGCCCTGGCCACACCCACAATTCAGAATGTGGGTGTGGCCAGCACGGCTTAAGTACCACCCCTCAAGATTTGGACCTCTAAGCAGTTGCCTACTCTGTCTGATGGGAAATCCGGCCCTGATTGCACACCCACTGTGTCCTGCAGAATTTTAAATGTTGTAGGACCCATCGGGCCTATAAGAATTAAAGGGTTACACAGTTCCTACTGTTTGGGAAAAAGGCACCCGTGGTCACATTTAGCTTTAATGGGTTTTTTGTTTTTTTTGTAGATTGGGAGTCAGAGACTCTCAACTAGCAACGAGCCTACAATACAAATTTGCAGGGTCTCTAGGCATGGTGTCCTAGCCAGGGTGCAATCTCTTTTAGCCCACTAGTAACTTTCACAGTGAGGAAATATCCTAAAGCATATCATATTGGTCCTGCCATTACAGCAGTCCAACCACGAAATGCCAGGCAATTTCTCTGAACAAAAGAAACAGCCAACCCCAGACTTACGTTTCGGCCTTGTTGGGCCTTGTCAGTGTTGTGAAGCCTATCGTACTAGGCACTGTGAGCAAGGGGTCCAATGCTGGATTCTCCTGTTACCCTTGCGGTGACCAATCCCAAGGACAATGAGCATTTGTAGATTGGGAGTCAGACACACTCAACTAGGAACGAACCTGCAATACAAATTTGCAGGCTCTATAGGAATGGTGTCCTACCCAGGGTGCAGTCTCCTTTAGCCCACTAGTGCCTTTCACAGAGAGGAAATATCCTAAAGATTATCATATTGGTCCTGCCATTACAGAAGTCCAACCACAAAATGCCAGGCTATTCCTGTCTGAACAAGAGAAACAGCCAAACCCAGACATACGTTTCGGCCTTGTTGGGCCTTGTCAGTGTAGTGAAGCTGATCATACTAGGCACTGTGAGCAAGGGGTCCAATGCTGTATTCTCCTGTTACCCTTGAGGTGACCAATCCCAAGGATAATGAGCATTTGTAGATTGGGAGTCAGAGACACTCAACTAGGAATGAGCCTACAATACAAATTTGCAGGGTCTATATGAATGGTGTCCTACCCAGGGTGCAGTCTCTTTTAGCCCGTTAGTGTCTTTCACAGAGAGGAAATATCCTAAAGCATATCATAGTGGTCCTTACAAAAGGCAGTCTAACCACGAAATACCAGGCAATTCCTCTCTGAACAAGAGAAAGAGCCAACCCTAGATGTACGTTTCGGCCTTGTTGGGCCTCGTCAATGAGGAGAAGCTGATCCCTCCAGGCACTGGATCAAAAGAACTGATTTGGCATGGGCTAGACTTCATGGAAGCAGGTCTATTTTCATCCTCATCAACTATGAAACTGATAACCTGGAGCAACTATGGGGGCAAGCTATTTGCAACACTAGGGACAAATTAAAATCTCCAACGTGTCTATTCTCCAACACAATGATTGACAATGCTTTGGAGATCTCTCTCACATCAATGGGGCTAAAAGATCAATTTAAAGCAACAGAAATGTTTATTTGTTACCTACGGCTCAGATAGTTTGCTCCATAATTGCTTTACGTGTTTTCTTTTTGCATATAAGGTCATGCTGCCCTCCTACTATATAAACCAGCTCTTCTACCTTTGCCTATGCTAATGTTTAACCGGTTCCCTGCTCTTCATTGCTAATCAGGCTATGTTGGCACAAAGCAATTTAATAATGTATGATGATCAATATACAGGAGGTATGTTAAACTGATGTACTCCATCGGTAAGCTGTGTTTTACTGTAATGATTTACATGTCTGATTTTGCCTGGGTTACGTATGAGAATCCCTTGTGAGTGGCGGACCCACGCGTGCATTCTGTATTGTAATTATTTCTCGGAAAATAATTGCGTTACGTCAAGCATCTGATTATTGACTTTGCAATGAAAGATGACAGAGTCCAGCCCAGTTCTCTCATATATTTCATGTCCGCAATATTTGTTTAGTATCGTTTTAATCCTAATATTTCATTTGCTAATTCTGTCATTTGTTTGGCAGCAGAGACAGAGAGAGAAAATCTCTGTACAGGAAATGTATACCCTAGATTATAGGAATACATCCACTTTAGGCGTAGATACAAATGACCCAGTTTATGTTGTGAATATTCCAGCGTGCGAATATATTCAGGACATGGAATCGATATAGTTAAATATACCCAAAAAATAGTCAATAGAAAAATGTTACTGAATTAGACAGAAATTAATCTAGCTCCAGACTTTCAAAAGTTTTCTTTTTATTTCATTACCTTACATTTTATATATATATATATATATATATATATATATATATACACACATACATACTCGCACTTAATTTAGGCTAGGCCTGTTAGTTCAGTGGTGTGAATGCCAAATTAATATCACTGTATGTATTTTTATTCGACTAACATGCTGCCTTTATCAAGTCAAAAGCCCACTAAGTTAAAACTGAAGCAAACAAGTTAAATGCCTAGCTGAGGAAAACACAAACTGATATGTAATATTACAAATCATATCAGTTTCATAGCAAGAGGAATACGGAAGGGGGGGGTTGCAGATAAGGAGAGAAAGAGAGACACATGCATCCACACTAGGTATGTACATATATATATATATATATATATATATATATATATATATATATATAGAGAGAGAGAGAGAGAGAGAGAGAGAGAGAGAGAGAGAGAGTAAGAGAGAGAGAGAGAGAGAGAGAGAGAGGGAGGGAGAGAGAGGGGGAGGGAGGGAGGGAGAGAGAGGGGGAGGGAGAGAGGGAAGGGGAGGGAGAGAGGGAGGGGTGGATGTTATAAAATTATTTTTCAGATAAGTGATTAACCCCTTAAGGACCAGATGACGCGCTATGACCGTCATGGTCCTTATACCCTTAAGGACCAGTGACGGTCATAGCACGTCACATACTTTTTACTTACAGCGCTCTACCGGAAGCGCTGTAAGTAAAAACCAAGAATGGAGCAGTCTCTCTTATGCCCCAAAGTGGAGCGCCGGTACGAGTAACAGGTCATGTGTACCGGCGCATCGGCAAGGATCAAAGTGTTCCCTAAAAGAAGGTAACTTCCCTGGACCGCTGGTCCTTAAGGGGTTAAGCGACTTGTTTGTTGTTTTAAAGGGTAACGACTAAAATAAAAAGTATAAAAATATATATGTGAAAGCTTTGACTTTCAGTGGATGAACACAGCTCTTCCCATCTCTTGGATTATCAACATCATACATTTACAGCCCTACCTGAATATTTTCATGAAAACCTTATTGACCAACATCTTGTAAATGCAGAAGGTGGAAGCGGCAACCTTGTTCCTACTGGCTTTGTAGATGCTTGTTGTGTGGGACAAAGTACAGCGAAAGAAGACACATCTGCTTGTTATAGATAATATATGTAAAGAGCGGTACCGTGGAGCCTTGGAAACATGGAAGTGATGCAATAAACAAATGCTTCCTGATCTCAGAAAACAAGTGAACTAGTTGTTATAAACTATGCTTGTATAAGGAGTATTTAGTGAATATGCAGTCCATGAAAGAGTCTAAGCCTTGGAAAAATATGGTGTGAGCCCTAGGTGTGGAGGGGAACACGTTCTGGGAAGAACATCTCAGACATACCTCCCAACATTTCAAATGGCCAAAGAGGGACACTTGTGTTTTAGTGAGTGTTGCTGGGGGTGTGGCTGGTGGACGGGGCATTACCGAGAGTTTTTAGGCTATTTCATGACCTATTGACACTTCCTTGCATAACCTAATAAATTACTTATAACAAGACCAAAGTATTTTATGTACACAGACTAATTTATAAACACATTTACTGACATTTAAAAAACATTAATGTGAGTTTTACTGCTGTAGAGCAATGTGATACAGTTATATACAACCCACACAGTCTGGTCTCCCAAAAAGAGGGACATTAGGGTGGTAAAGAGGGACAGAGGGATTTGGGTCTAAAAGAGGGACTGTCCCTCCTAAAGAGGGACACTTGGGAGGTATGGATCCCTAATATCTCCTAAAGAGGGACACTTGGGAGGTATGGACCCCTAATATCTCCTAAAGAGGGACACTTGGGAGGTACAGACCCCTAATATCTCCTAAAGAGGGACACTTGGGAGGTACGGACCCCTAATATCTCCTAAAGAGGGACACTTGGGAGATATGGACCCCTAATATCTCCTAAAGAGGGACACTTGGGAGGTATGATCTCAGATCAAAGCTATGAGAAAATACACACACAGATACATACATATATACATACATACATAAACACACATACATACATATATGCCGTAAAATCTCAGGTATAATACACACCTGTGTATAATACGTGTATATTATACCCATGATTTTAAAGGAAAACAAGAGTGTCTATGTATAAGATGCCCCCTTGTTTTCCCCCCTTCCTAAAAAAAAAAAAAATTAGGGATGGCATATACCTTCCCTCCCCCCAGCGCAATCCACTCTCAAAATAAGCCTTACTTCCTTTCACTGAAGTCCCCATCTTCCTTCAATGCTCTGTCAGGACCTTCATCCTCCAGCCAATGGTAATGCCCTGTTAGGATCTCAAGGTCGTCACAGGGCAATACCGAAGGCGGAAGGTCCTGACAGCGCACTGAAGGAAGATGGGGACTTCAGTGAAAGGAAGTAAGGCTTATTTTGAGAGCGGATTGCGCTGGGGGGAGGGAAGGTATCTGCCAGCCCTAATTTTTTTTGTAACCAAAAACTCTTGTGTATAATACGCACACCCCACTTCACATAAGGTAAAGATGGGTAAAATTGTGCATATTATATGGTATACTAACCATATATCTTGTCATAGTTCACATAAAAAATATCATGTTAGGACTTCCCATTCTAACATACTGAAATGTAACAATCTCTGCTATTGTAAACAATCAGAGAAAGCATCTTCGTAGAATGCTAAACGATTCAGTACACAACCGTAGACTAATCATCCTTTTGGTATCATAAACTTACTTATAATGTTTACATAATCTGTAATGACCTCCCATACACATAATACATTGGTTTATACTAAAACATATACTCCGTATTAACACAAAACTAAAATTATCGGCCAATATTCATCATCATTAGTTGGCCCTCTGGAGCAGGCAGCACCAATTTCTGGGGCGGTAAAAGACCCGAGGGAACCTACATAATGAGGGCTGTAAATTTATAATGTTTCCACTGCCAGGGGTGTGGCTAGTAATGACAGCCTCATTCCTATTGGCTGTACAAGTGGGTATGATGTAGCATCAGCCAACAGGAATAATTAGTTCAATGCACCCACTCTGCAGACTGGGACTGTAAATTAGTAACGCTCCTTGTGAAAGAGTTGTAATAGAAACCAACTAGTTTAAGTCCGAGCTTTAAAGGGATAGTAATATTTCGTTTTAACTTTATTTTATTTTGTAGGCATTAAAAAAACATGAAGAGTGATATAAGTCTTATCTCTCAAACCTTTATGGTTTGAGAGATATTCACAAGCAAAGTTTCCCCTCCCGCCCCTTTTACCTAGTGTAAGCCATCTCTTCTCAGATGTGGAATCCAGTCCATAGACCAGACAGATAACAGAAGGGGACAATCTTCTTCCTATGAGAACAATGAAAGGCCTGCCCCCCTTGACAAGTTTTTCAGTTTTTTCCCTTATCTTAATTGAAGATTGTCCCTCTCTGCAGTCTACCTGTGCATCTCCCTTCTGATCTGGCTGAGCAGTGTTACATCAGTAAAAGGGGAGGGAGGGGGACACTTTGTCATTGAATTACTCTTGAACTGAAACTCTGACAGAATAGAATTAACACTCTCCAAAGTCCAAATACTATGATGATTAATTAGCGCTGTTTTATTATGAAACATTACTATCCCTTTAAAGCTGTTTTTTTTTCTATGTTAGGTTTCCTTTAACTATTCAAGTTGTGTTATAAATTTATGGTTTCGACATGATTTGTGATTGTAACAACAGGTAACACAAACCTGAACTTTCAATACACACACAAAATATGTAACTCCTTGGAGACCAGAAAAGGTGGGCAACACATTGCAAAGTAATGCGTTGCACACCAGTCTGGTTCTAAAGGGGTTAATCTCACTCATGATTAGGGCCTGATATCAAAGGGATTCAGGCTGTCTCTTGCAAAGGGTTTGTGTGTCACTGCCAAGTACACAGGTTGGCGCTATATAAATAAAATATATAAATAAAAATATACAATATAATACAATACACTATCTTCACGTGTATGTGTATATATATATATATATATATATATATATATATATATATATATATATATATATATAGTAGGTTGTTAAATATGGTAACCAGAAAAGTGCACTCAACAGGACTTTCAAATGAAAAAGATTTATTTGTCAACGTTTCAGAACCCAAGAGGAAGGCCCTTTGGGGGCCGAAACGTCGACAAATAAAACTTTTTTCATGTGCAAGTCCTGTTGAATGTTCTTTTCTGGTTATCATATTTAATAACCTACACTTTATATCAATTATTATCAATGATCAATTATTTAAGAAGCAGCCGGACATTTTCCTTTGATTATATCTATTAATTAGGTGTGTCCTGCCCTGACTCTATATGTGTGTATGTATATATATATATATATATATATATATATATATATATATATATATATATATATATATATAAAACACATCACGTCCCATGAGACTCAATCAATCATATGGTGTTCAACTTAGAATTTGGCTGTACCTCAGAGCATTGTCACAGGGGTCGGATTCCCTGAGCCCTCGCTTAGACAATGACCCAAAAGAATGTCTCAAGAGACCTCACTGTCTCATTTCAACATGCAGAAATGTCTCGGAGGAAAAATGTCTTACACCAACCATCACATTTCAATACTCTGTTCCTTGTGCACAAAGGGAAAGTGGAGTAATTCAGGTATGACTTATCAGCACCAGGAAATAGGAACAAAGGCAAATGCTCATTGTTAACCCCTCTAACCCATAAAGGGGTTAATGCTGGGCTTTTAACATCTTGAGTGCTACTGCGGTCTCCAGTGCATTGCACAGGGGGTTAAAATGATCACTTAAATCATTGGAAAATTTGGAAAAATGTTTTTGTCTATTTGTTGGTTTGCTCTATAATTAAGCCACAATTTAAAAATGAATTCATGAATGGATCCTGTAACCTCATGTCAGTGTTATGATTATAGAAAGAATACTTGAACCACATCTTTCGATAGATATGAGATTCATAGTTTAACCCCCTAAGTAATGCGTCTCTCACTCCTTAAAGGAACAGTAAACTTTTTTTATGAAAAAATATATATTGTAGGGATTTTCCTATTGAGTAAAATAAGGGTACTCCCATTGCTGAGAGATTTATATTTCCAGAGTTATTACAGTTTAAACCCATTTTTTTTTTTTACATTAGCAGTGCCCTCTAGTGGTCAAATTCTAATTAGATTTCCTGTTAGATTATAATGGAGAGGAAAGTCAGAGACATACAGTTCTCCATAGAATGTGATAGAAACTGCTGAGTCACTTCCTGTCAGTTAGAACTATCAGGAAGTAAACACAGTAAATTTACTTCCTGTCAGTTAGAACTATCAGGAAGTAAACACAGTAAATTCACTTCCTGTCAGTTAGAACTATCAGGAAGTAAACACAGTAAATTCACTTCATGATTATTTGAACAGTTATAACATTTGAATAAAACATCTGACAGCAGTGGGAGTTACCCTGTTTTATTCAGCAGGAAATTCTCTATAAAATATGTGTTTTCATAAATAAAAGTTTACTGCTCCTTTAAAGGGTACATGTTCTGAAACGGAACCTATTCTAGAATGTTGAGTCTAACCTTCATGTGGTCTAACCAGTCTCTCCACTAAGTTAATAATGACTGGTCTTTAACAAGGAGGACGCACAATAACATGTTCACTTCAAGGGGACAATCAAGAGAGGATAAAGGGGTCAATTTGTCAGGAACCTTGGCAGGTATAGTGAAAAAGCATCGCTAATAGATATTGATTGGAAAACAGTTATCTTTTTCAAGTTAAATCAATATTCCTTGATTGTCTCTCAAGTAAATCTATTTTTGGTGGAAAAGAGGCACTGCATATACAATTACTGCACTTTAAAGGATCAATAACGTTTTATTTAAAAAAAAAAATATGTTGCAGGCAATATCTTGCCAAATAAAGCATGGGTACTCTGCTCAGTGATGCTTCATTTCCAAGTTATAAGAGCTGAAACTATTGTTTTTTTTTATATTAAACAGTTAGCAACACTGTAACCTTGTGTTTAGTCAGTTGTTCTACTACATCGTATGGGAGAAGTGAGCCTGAAGCAACAGGTCTCCATAGAATACCTAACAACTACACCACATCATGACAGTTTGAACTGGAATCATAAGCCTACATTATATAATATATATATTATATATATATATATATATATACATATATCTATATATCTATATATATATATATATATATATATATATATATATATATAGTACATACATATAAAATATATACACACTTTTAAATTTTGCATTCAGTTAAAGGGATAGTAATACTTCGTTTTATCTTTATTTTATTGTGTAGGCATTAAAAAACATGAAGAATGATATAAGTCTTATCTCTCAAACCTTTATGGTTTGAGAGATATTCACAAGCAAAGTTCCCCCTCCCGCCCCTTTTACCTAGTGTAAGCCATCTCTTCTCAGATGTGGAATCCAGTCCATAGACCTGACAGATAACAGAAGGGGACAATCTTCTTCCTATGAGAACAATGAAAGCCCTGCCCCCCTTGACAAGCTTTTCAGGTTTTTCCCTTATCTTAATTGAAGATTGTACCTCTCTGCAGTCTACCTGGGCACCTCCCTTCTGTTCTGGCTGAGCAGTGTTACATCAGTAAAAGGGGCGGGAGGGGATACTTTATCATTGAATTACTCTTGAACTACAACTCTGACAGAATTGAAATAACACTCTCCAAAGTCCAAATACTATGATGATTAATTAGAGCTGCTTTTATTATGAAACATTACTATCCCTTTAAAGTTTTGGACAACTGTAGTTTTGATACTCTGAAATAACTTTCCAACTCCAGGGAAGCCAGTAAATGGGAGCCCACCTAATAGGGGATTACAGAGCCCCATATCCAAGTAAACAAATCCATCTAAAATCTAAGAGCAGCACCAACTTGTTCCTCATCCTGAGGGAGGTCACTTAAAACTGGGGGTGAGAGGTAATACTGGAAGAAAAGAAGGAATTCTCTGCCTCAAGCATCCTGCCTTTTTTAAGTGCCCTGCCCTCTAGAGGAGGGGAACTTTACCCCATGGTTCCTGTGTTCCATATAGGATGTAAGAGAAATCTTTTTTTTTTGTGAACTGTTCCGATACACATAATCCCATCCCATTGTCCTGCAACAGTAGTTCTGCAAACGGATGATATGTGGCAGGACCTATCGCCAGCACCCTCCTGCTCCCAAAACCTCCCTGGAAGAACCAAGCAGCAGATGTCTGGCTGATAGCATCCACCTCTCATCAAGCAGTCCCTGGGAAAGGTCACCCCAACCTGTAGCCAATTCGCAGGGTCATTCCGTCACATGTCCCACTGGAATGAAAACGAATTACTGTAGGTTCCCTACACAGATACTAGTTTGCTTCAGAATTTCAATAGGTCCCCTTAGTACACCTGCTTCAGCAAGCCTTAATTATAAAGACAAAATACCACAATTCTGTGGCAAAAAAACTGCACAAGTTTGGTGGAAAAAAATATCTAAGTCCTGTTGATTTGACTGTTAAGACTCCCACTGACTTAAAGCGGGACCTTCATCCGCTATAAAGTCTGCAATAATTAAGCAGGTAGAGACTAGCTTTATAATATATATATATATATATATATATATATATATTACCTCTCAAATGTAGCTGATTATAAAGAAATCCTTTATTGTAGGAGACCAGAAGACAGGCATTGCAGTGTGCGCCACAAGGTAACCGTAAGGACTGACGGCACAGGCGCGCAGACTGCACTAACCTGTCCGTCAGTCTCCTACAAGAAAGGATTTCTTTATAACGGGCTACGTTTCAGAGGTAACATATATATATTATAAAGCTAGTTACTACCTGCTTAATTATTGAATGGCAACTTTATAGAGGATGAAAGTTCTGCTTTACTCATACTTCCCAACATTTCAAATACCCAAAATGGAACACTTGTGTTTTAGGTGGTGTTGCTTGGGGGCGTGGTTGGTGGGCGGGGCATTACAGAGAATGTTTTAGGTTATATCATGACCTACTGACACCTCTTTGTTTAAATGAATGTATTGTTTAAAACAAGACCGTGTTTTATTAACACAGACTCATTTAAATACACATATTCTGACATTTAAACAAACATTAATGTGAGTTTTATTGCTGTGGAGCAGTGTGATACATTTATATACACATCACACAGTCTGATCTCCTAAACACAGGGACACCAGGGTGATACACTTATATACACACCACACAGTCTGATCTCCTAAACACAGGGACACCAGGGTGATACACTTATATATACACCACACAGTCTGATCTCCTAAACACAGGAACACCAGGGTGATACACTTATATACACATCACACAGTCTGATCTCCTAAACACAGGGACACCAGGGTGATACACTTCTATACACACCACACAGTCTGATCTCCTAAACACAAGGACACCAGGGTGATACACTTATATACACACTACACAGTCTGATCTCCTAAACACAGGGACACCAGGGTGATACACTTATATATACACCACACAGTCTGATCTCCTAAACACATTGACACCAGGGTGGGAAAGAGGGTCAGAGGTATTTGGGTCCCAAAGAGGGACAGTCCCTCCTAAAAAGGGACTCTTGGAAGATATGGACCTTTAATATCTCCTAAAGATGGACACTAGAGAGGTACGTACCCCTAATATCTCCTAAAGAAGGACACTTGGGAGGTATGGACCCCTGATATCTCCTAAAGAGGGACACTGGGAGGTACAGACCCCTAATATCTCCTAAACATGGACACTTGGGAGGTATGGACACCTAATATCTCCTAAAGAGGGACACATGGGAGGTACGGACTCCTAATATATCCTAAAGAGGGACATTTGGGAAGTACAGACCGCTAATATCTCCTAAAGAGGGACACTTGTGAGGTATAGACCCCTAATATATTCTAAAGAGGGACACTTGGGAGGTACAGACCCCTAATATCTCCTAAAGAGGGACACTTGGGAGGTATGGAGACCTAATATCTTCTAAAGAGGGGCACTTGGGAGGTACAGACCCCTAATATCTCCTAAAGAGGGACACTTGGGAGGTATGGAGACCTAATATCTTCTAAAGAGGGGCACTTGGGAGGTACAGACCCCTAATATCTCCTAAAGAGGGACACTTGGGAGGTATGGACCTCTAATATCTCCTAAAGAGGGACACTTGGGAGGTACTGACCACTAATATCTTCTAAAAAGGGACACTTGGGAGATACAGACCCCTAATATCGCCTACAGGAGGACACTTGGGAGGAATGCATTTCCTATATCTCTGGTAAAGGGCTTCACAATTCTCACGGCCTTACATTCAAACGTTCAGGGAAAAAAAATGGCTACTCTGATTCATTTTGGGGAACCAGTCCATGAAGAACTGAATAATTCATTGCTTTTTCTGCACAGATTTAGGTAAGTGGCAGGGAGGTGTTATTGTTGAGAAGTGCTCATTTCACTCCAAGCCTATGTTCCTATAATATACCGCTTCCTCCCCCTACATTCCACTTACAGTCCCCAAACCCTTCTGGTGAGCTCTTAGCTCCAATAATCCTTCAATAAGGGGTCCCCCCTGCTTGTTATGACACCCTGCGAAAGTAGTGTAGAGCGATCTTTTCTTTTGCCTTCTCCTCTGCGGCTGGCTGGGGTCCTGAATGGAAGGCTTTTGTTTGTGCCTGTGTGTGTGCCTAACTAATTGAGCTGGAGGGTTTTAGTCTGGGACGATTTCAATAGATCTATTGTTGTGCTTTGCTTTCTACAGAACTGATGGTGTGCTTCGTTTTCTTAACCCCATGGCTGCCAAGAGATCTTTAGGTCGCCGGGAGGTTAAAGCACCACCTAAAATGAGTTTTACTGTTTACTGTAAAAGAAAAACAACATCGTTGGACCACTGCACTCAAAAGCACTTCTTTCTCCCACCCATTGATGGGCAGTTTATGTGGAAAAAGGCAATTACAGCCCATGGTACTTACTCCTTCCGTGTCCACCTACCTTCCTCTTGACTGTAAGGACTCACCAGCAGGGGGGGCCCTCTGAACCGTTTCGTTTCCATGTTCCATTTGTACTGTTTAACCGCTTAAGGACTGGCTGTCCGCACATGCAGAGCTGGAACTTAAAGACTACTGAGCTTTTTTTTTTTTTTTTGCTTATCCGATCCGTGGCTTTCTGAATGGCACATAGGGAGCCCTGAAACCCATGACGGTCCTGGCACGTCATGAATCCTTTCAACAGGTTGGACCCATGACGTTCCAAGTGCCAGGACCATCACAGGTCCTTAAGGGGTTAATATCTATTTCGATTCCCTATTGTACAGAGATGTATATAGTATGAAAGCCCATATACACAGGCTAAACGGCCACCCAGCGGCCTCGGCTGCTGCCCTGGAGCCGGTAGCAGAAACAGGTGGTGAGCCGTTGGGAGCTCCCCACTCCTGGTCAGCGCATTCCAACAGTCTCTACTGCGCATGACTGCATCGTTCCGCCAGTCTCTACTGTGCATGACTGCATCATTCCGCCAGTCTCTACTGTGCATGACTGCATCGTTCCGCCAGTCTCTACTGTGCATGACTGCATCGTTCCGCCAGTCTCTACTGTGCATTACTGCATTGTTCCGCCAGTCTCTACTGTGCATGACTGCATCGTTCCGCCAGTCTCTACTGTGCATGACTGCATCGTTCCGCCAGTCTCTACTGTGCATGACTGCATCGTTCCACCAGTCTCTACTGCACATGACTGCATCGTTCCACCAGTCTCTACTGTGCATGACTGCATTGTTCCACCAGTCTCTACTGTGCATGACTGCATCGTTCCACCAGTCTCTACTGTGCATGACTGCATCGTTCCACCAGTCTCTACTGCACATGACTGCATCGTTCCACCAGTCTCTACTGTGCATGACTGCATTGTTCCACCAGTCTCTACTGTGCATGACTGCATTGTTCCACCAGTCTCTACTGTGCATGACTGCATCATTCAGTCTCTACTGTGCATGACTGCAATCCGCCAGTCTCTAGTGTGCATGACTGCATCGTTCCGCCAGTCTCTACTGTGCATGACTGCATCGTTCCACCAGTCTCTACTGAGCATGACTGCATCATTCGGACAGTCTCTACTGTGCATGACTTCATCGTTCCACCAGTCTCTACTGTGCATGACCACATAATTCTGCCAGTCTCTACTGTGCATGACTGCATTGTTCCACCAGTCTCTACTGCACATGACTGCATCATTCCACCAGTCTCTACTGTGCATGACTGCATCGTTCCACCAGTTTCTACTGTGCATGACTGCATCGTTCCACCAGTCTCTACTGCGCATGACTGCATCGTTCCACCAGTCTGTACTGCGCATGACTGCATCGTTCCACCAGTTTCTACTGTGGATGACTGCATCGTTCCACCAGTCTCTACTGCGAATGACTGCATCGTTCCGCCAGTCTCTCCTGCGCACAACTGCTTTGTTCCACCAGTCTCTACTGCGCATGACTGCATCGTTCCGCCAGTCTCTACTGCTCATGACTACATAGTTCCAGCAATCTCTGCTGCGCATGACTGCATCATTCCGCCAGTGTCTAATGCACATGACTGCATCATTCCAGCAATCTCTGCTGCACATGACTACATCGTTCCAGCAATCTCTGCTGGGCATGACTGCATCATTCCGCCAGTGTCTACTGCGCATGACTGCATCGTTCCGCCAGTCTCTATTGTGCATGACTGCATCGTTCCGCCAGTCTCTACTGTGCATGACTGCATCGTTCCACCAGTCTCTACTGAGCATGACTGCATTGTTCCACCAGTCTCTACTGTGTATGACTGCATCGTTCCGCCAGTCTCTACTGTGCATGACTGCATCGTTCCGCCAGTCTCTACTGAGCATGACTGCATCGTTCCACCAGTCTCTACTGTGCATGACTGAATCATCCCGGCAGTCTCTACTGTGCATGACTGCATTGTTCCATCAGTCTCTACTGCGCATGACTGCATTGTTCCATCAGTCTCTACTGCGCATGACTACATCATTCTACCAGTCTCTACTGTGCATGACTGCATCGTTCCGCCAGTCTCTACTGTGCATGACTGCATCGTTCCGCCAGTCTCTACTGAGCATGACTGCATCGTTCCACCAGTCTCTACTGTGCATGACTGAATCATCCCACCAGTCTCTACTGTGCATGACTGCATCGTTCCGCCAGTCTCTACTGTGCATGACTGCATCGTTCCACCAGTCTCTACTGCGCATGACTGCATCGTTCCACCAGTCTCTACTGCGCATGACTACATCGTTTCGTCAGTCTCTACTGTGCATGACTGCATCATTCCGCCAGTCTCTACTGTGCATGACTGCATCGTTCCGCCAGTCTCTACTGTGCATGACTGCATCGTTCCGCCAGTCTCTACTGTGCATGACTGCATCGTTCTACCAGTCTCTACTGTGCATGACTACATTGTTCCGCCAGTCTCTACTGTGCATGACTGCATCGTTCTACCAGTCTCTACTGTGCATGACTGCATCGTTCCGCCAGTCTCTACTGTGCATGACTGCATCGTTCCGCCAGTCTCTACTGTGCATGACCGCATCGTTCCGCCAGTCTCTACTGCGCATGACTGCATCGTTCCGCCAGTCTCTACTGTGCATGACTGCATCGTTCTACCAGTCTCTACTGTGCATGACTGCATCGTTCCACCAGTCTCTACTGAGCATGACTGCATCGTTACACCAGTCTCTACTGTGCATGACTGCATCGTTCCACCAGTCTCTACTGCGCATGACTGCATCGTTCCACCAGTCTCTACTGCGCATGACTACATCGTTTCATCAGTCTCTACTGTGCATGACTGCATCATTCCGCCAGTCTCTACTGCGCATGACTACATCGTTTCGTCAGTCTCTACTGTGCATGACTGCATCGTTCCACCAGTCTCTACTGCGTATGACTACATCGTTTCGTCAGTCTCTACTGTGCATGACTGCATCATTCCGCCAGTCTCTACTGCGCATGACTGCATCGTTCCACCAGTCTCTACTGCGCATGACTACATCGTTTCGTCAGTCTCTACTGTGCATGACTGCATCGTTCTATCAGTCTCTACTGTGCATGACTGCATCATTCCGCCAGTCTCTACTGTGCATGACTGCATCGTTCCACCAGTCTCTACTGTGCATGACTGCATCATTCCGCCAGTCTCTACTGTGCATGACTGCATCGTTCCGCCAGTCTCTACTGTGCATGACTGCATCGTTCTACCAGTCTCTACTGTGCATGACTACATTGTTCCGCCAGTCTCTACTGTGCATGACTTCATCGTTCCACCAGTCTCTACTGTGCATGACCACATAATTCTGCCAGTCTCTACTGCGCATGACTGCATCGTTCCGCCAGTCTCTACTGCGCATGACTGCATCGTTCCACCAGTCTCTACTGCGCATGACTGCATCGTTCCACCAGTCTCTACTGCGCATAACTGCATCGTTCCACCAGTCTCTACTGTGCATGACCACATCATTCCGCCAGTCTCTACTGCGCATGTGCAGTTACACACACAGGGAGCTTCGCAGCCTAGCACTTTATATTATACATATATATATATATATATATATATATATATATATATATATACATATATATAAACAAATAAGTATTATTTTATACACAAATGTTAACCCTTTGAGTGCCAGAGGGGCATTCGAGACACCCCTCTGGCAGCACAAAGGGTTAAATGTCGGCTCAAGTCCCTAAGAAAGTGACAAGGGTCCCTATTTAAAGAACTGTATCTATAGGAAGAAACATCTTTTCATTTGTTTAAAGGAGAACTGACATCCTAATAATCCCTCTCCGCCCCCCACCTTCACACTCGCAAACTTACCTTATCACTAGGAATGTTGCCCTTGAAAATTTGTTAAAGAGATAACCCCTTCAATCAGCTCTGGTTATCATATCCATGGAAGCGGACATGACAGTTTCTAGAAGGCCTACAAACTGAGATCACTGTGCATGGTCATCTTAACCCTTTAAGGACCAAAAATGTTGCTGAAAAATGTGTTGAATGCCGCGTTGATCTTTAAAGAGTTAAGTAATCTCATGAACTCTGCCTGCTTCACTTTGAAAAAAATTGTCAGCACCTGTCGTGTCGTCCTCCATGGACATGAAATCTAGGATAGAGTGAAGATGTTATCTCTTGAACAAAGACACCTGGGCAAAATTCAGAGGGGCCATCAGAATTTTTGGGCTTAAAGGGATAGTAATGTTTCATAATAAAAGCAGCTCCAACTAATCTTCATAGTATTTGGACCATGGAGAGTGTTATTTCAGTACTGTCAGAGTTGTAGTACAAGAGTAATTGAATGATAAAGTATCCCCCTCCTGCCCCTTTTACTGATGTAACACTGCTCACCTCAGAGCAGCAAGACTGTCCAGCTGGATCACAGAGAGGGACAATCTTCAGTGATTATAAGGATAAACCTGTCAAGGGGGGCAGGGTTTTCCTTATGATCACATAGTAATTATATAGATATACACCTGACTCTGTATGATAGACTCCTACCTAGGTAAGTGCTTCTGTTACACACAGTACTTATATAGATACATCTGACTGCTGTATGATGGACTCCTACCTAGTTAAGTGCTTCTGTTATGCACAGTAAATATATAGATACACCTGACTCTGTATGATGGACTCCTACCTAGGTAAGTGCTTCTGTTACACACAGTAATTATATAGATACACCTGACTGCTGTGTGATGGACTCCTACCTAGGTAAGTGCTTCTGTTACACACAGTGATTATATAGATACACCTGACTGCTGTATGATGGACTCCTACCTAGGTAAGTGCTTCTGTTACACACAGTACTTATACAGATACACCTGACTGCTGTGTGATGGACTCCTACCTAGGTAAGTGCTTCTGTTACACACAGTAATTATAGAGATACGCCTGACTGCTGTGTGACGGACTCCTACCTAGGTAAGTGCTTCTGTTACACACAGTAATTATATAGATACATCTGACTGCTGTATGACGGACTCCTACCTAGTTAAGTGCTTCTGTTATGCACAGTAAATATATCGATACACCTGACTCTGTATGATGGACTCCTACCTAGGTAAGTGCTTCTGTTACACACAGTGATTATATAGATACACCTGACTGCTGTATGATGGACTCCTACCTAGGTAAGTGCTTCTGTTACACACAGTACTTATACAGATACACCTGACTGCTGTATGATGGACTGCTACCTAGGTAAGTACTTCTGTTACACACAGTAATTATATAGATACACCTGACTGCTGTGTGATGGACTGCTACCTAGGTAAGTCCTTCTGTTACACACAGTAATTATATAGATACACCTGACTGCTGTGTGATGGACTCCTACCTAGGTAAGTGCTTCTGTTTCACACAGTAATTATATAGATACACCTGACTGCTGTGTGATGGACTCCTACCTAGGTAAGTGCTTCTGTTACACACAGTAATTATATAGATACACCTGACTGCTGTGTGATGGACTCCTACCTAGGTAAGTGCTTCTGTTACACACAGTAATTATATAGATACACCTGACGGCTGTATAATGTACTACTCACATTACTTATGTTAAAGATAATTACCAAGGTGAGTTCTACTGATAAAGTAAATTCCTAGAGCTTCAAAAGAATTATACCCTTAGAATAAGTGTCTTATTTTACCAGAACTTTACTATGTAGGTATCATATTCATATTACAGCTGATTAATTTTAATTTGTGTTGTACTCTGCTTTAGTCTGGAACTAAAAATGGACATTTTACCATATTGAGAAAGTTTACAAGACTATATAGAATAATTTGTACTACACTAGCGGCAAAAGGTCCTATCGGAGGGGTAAGAGGGGTCTTCTGGTGGCAGGAAAGATGTGACAGACTCCATGGGGCTTAAGGGATAGACTAGTGTGGCTGGTAGGATGACCCTGACTACAGTAAAGCCTATCATCAAGCCATACCTAAGGCATACAAGGTGGGATGATCCCAGGTCTTATATAGGGTATATTTCTTCTTTAATACCTCATGCACTTTGAAGAGAGAGATTTCTTAGATTTCCCATAATAAACATTTATATACACCCTTTCCCATAAAGGAGTAAATGATTAATATGGTGTTTTTATATATGTTAAGTACACTTATTTAGATGAGAACGAACACTTCCTAATGACCCTACTCATCTTATGATGACCAGAAAAATGGCTTACAGGAAAATAAATATCAGGATAGGTAACATGTATAGCTTAAAGAGAGAGAGGGGATATGACAGACACATTAACGCGGAACTACCACCTCCACTAAAGTCGCCCTGCAATACTTAGCCAGGTGGCGACTAGCTTACTAATCATTATTTGACCTCTCAAAAGTGCCCACGAATAAAGTTATCCTTAAGCTTCCGAGACCGGAAGCCAGGCATCACTGTGGACATCTTTAACCCCTTAATGACGGATGACTTACCAGGTACGTCCCGCAGAAACTGTCACTTAGTGACAGAGGACGTACCTGATAAGTAACGGAAGTCCGGGTCTCCGTGCGGCTGCACGCCGCTCGGAGACTCCGGACTTGTTTGAAGAAAAAAAAAAAAGTTCATTGGGCATTAACGTGACAGTCGCGTACGAACGCGGCTGTCACTAAGGGGTTAAAGCACACCTGCGCTGCCAGCCCTCTTCACTCTTCACAGGCATTGCACTGGCCTGGATGGCTCCGGAAGAGACTGACGGCGCAAGCCCACAGGCTGCAGTAACCTGGCCGTCAGTCTCGGAACCTTAAGGTTATCTTTATTTGTGGGCACTTTTGAGAGGTAAAATAATGATTACAAAGCTGGTCGCCACCTGCATAAGTAATGCAGGGTGACTTTAGTGGAGGTGGTAGTTCCACTTTAAAATTCATGAAGGGATTCAACAAAGTGCAGGAGGAAAGTACATTTCACAGGAGTAAAAATGTTAGGACAAGAGACCATAGTCAAAAACTAGTGGGATACAGGTTTAGATGTAATGTAAGAAAGTTTTACTTCACTGACTGGGTAGTAGATAAGTGGAACAGCCTACCAGCAGAAGTGGTAAAGGTTAAAACAGTACAGAAATGTAAGCATGCATTAATTAGGCATAAAGTTATCTTGAACATAAGACAAGACCAAGGGTCAAATAAGGTTTGAGGTTTTTACAGTAGGAAAATGGGCAGACTAGATGGGACGAAGCATTCTTATCTACCATCAAATTCTATATTTCTATATTTCTTAAATGCTAACGGCCCTTATGAATTTTTCCCCTTATGCCTTGGTTCAAGAGATAACATCATTAATTATGTTGTATCCATGGAGGCAGACATGACAGTTGCTGACAGTTTTTTGAAAATGAAAAAGACAGAAAGACAAAGTCAGCTTAACTCTTTAAGGAGCGGAGTGGTGTTCGATGCATTCCAAAGTAATTCTTTTCAAATCCCCCAGGTCTTTGAATGGTTAAGACGACGATGTGCAGTGAACAGAGTCTAAGGTCTTGTTATCCTACCAGAAAGTATCATGTCAGCCTCTACGGATTTGACATCCATAACTGACTCAAGATTTTCTCTCTTGAATGTAAGGAGCAAAAATTCATAGGGGTCATTAAGATTTTCTGGCCATAGTCATGTAAATTTGTGTTTCTGTGTATGGAGGGGTTATTGTTATGAAGTGTTAGCTTTCATTTGATCCTAAACTATCTGTAATCAGCATGGTCAGTCAATTTCTCTATTAACCCCTTAACGACCCTTGACAGTCACAGTACATCACGGGTCGATCTGACTGAACGACCCATGACGTACTGTGACCGTCACGGAGTTCCCGGGCTCCCCCCGCGGCTGCACGCCGTTTGGGGAGTCCAGAACCGGAAAACGGAAAAAAAAAAAAAAAAAAAAAAAAAAAAGCTCCGTGGACGTTCAGTCGCGGCGCCGATCCCCTGGTCATTAAGGTGTTAAATATAGATTTTGTTCCTTTGAATAAAGTTTGATCAACTTTTAACAGTATTGATAACAACTAGACATCAATCGTTAATTGTTAAATTTCTAGGATTTTACAATTAATACAAAAATGTTAGTCTTGCTCAGTATGTAATGGTTCGCGCGCACATCTAAAAAAATTATTGTGACAATTTAAAACCCAATATTTTCCTTCAAAGATGCCTTGTAAGTAGACTAGACTGTTAGTAGGGTTATTTTTTTATTGTATTTATTTATTTTTTTAACAACAATCCCAGATCTGGACATTTACATTTGCCAAAAAAAAAAAAAAATGTAAGGGTCTCAATAAAAAATAGGGGTTGAATTAAATAAAGCCAGTAAGTGGCATTCACTCATTTCCTGAATTCCAGGCTGCGCATAAATTTTGCAGAAAGAATCCCTTTTTTCACTGCTAGCTTTTGATTTACTTACTCTTATGCAGCATCCGGAATGACGGGTCCGATTGTTGGTTTCATCCATCTTTTGCACAACAAAATAGGCATTGTACTGTTGGCAGATGTATACAGACCCTGGTCTCTGTGTATACCAACATTTACCATTTATAGACTCGTAAAAAGACCAGTATATTTCCGTCTCTGAGAAAATGGCTCTATAAAATCAGCAAAGTGTGTTTCTTATGTCTGCTGTAATTCTTACGTTTAGTTAACTCATTCTCACTCCAGAAGCGTCCTTAGTAGATCAGAATTACAGTTAAATGCCCGTAAAATAAAATTCATTAACCTCATTTTGTTTCCTAACCTATACATTAATTTTGGAGATTAGGTTGAGGGTAGAACTAGAGACGTGGCCTTTTGTTATTCGCTCTAAATATACAGGATTATGGTTTTAGTGGAATTTTTAAATATTTACAAAAATCTTCAGATATTTTACTTTTTAACACTTTGACATATCCAATGCATTGCAACTCAATGCATTAGGTACCACTTTGGCACTCAAAAATTTAAACCGTTCTATTTAATCTTGAACACTTAAACAATAGTAAAGATTTACAATCATGTTCTGATAGAATTTAGTAATTTCCTTTATTTTTCGGGGGGATGGGAAACAGACACATATAAAATAGGTTGACCACAGTGAATTAAGAAAGCAATGGATCAAATACTACAGTTGTTTTAATAGAATTATATTTTGTTTCAACACATAGGTCTTGAAAAAAAAATTGGTGAGACTCCACAGTAAATTACTAATCAGGAGATGATATTAGTCCACTCAATGTTAAACATAAAGAATAGCAGAAATTTTTACGCATCTGACGGACTTTTTCACTATTCATAAACTGTTGGAAACGTCCAGCCTTGTAACAGAGATCCTTTTGTCATAATAAGGATTATATTCTTGGAGAAGTCTTCACTTCATCAAAGATGTACTGGAGATAAACCTTTAGCATTCAAGATTATAGCAAAGGATTTTTTTGCTAATCATTTGTCTCTACAATATTGTAAAACAATTGTAAAAAAAAAAAAAAATTCACATTTGTCTTAAAGTTCAATGTTTTTGCTCACACTTGTGGAGAAATAAGGGAATTTCATGAATAGAAAAAGGGAAAAATTTACGTTTTATATACAGTAGACTTCGAAGCAAATTTACCGTTTAGTTAAATAGGAGAAAGACAAGGTGTTTCTGAATTTCCTGATATGTTTATAGATTTTAATTTTACATTATTATGTAAACAGCATTTTACATAATATTATAAGCCGAGTTACACCGGTGCCTAAAATGGTAAAAAAAACCAAGGACAATGTATTGCATTTGTAAAATATTTGTTTTTTTTTATTACTCAAAAGATCATTAAAAATATGAAATCTGGGTGTAAAAAAAAAAATCATGTTTTTTTGGAGAAATTATATATAAATATTGAAAAAATAATTTTGCTAATAAAATGTGATGAGGTCTTCTTCTGTCTTTAATGGTTAATAACGTTAACCATTACTTGTGGTTTT
The DNA here is from genome assembly GCA_037306005.1 of Rhinophrynus dorsalis. Classification (NCBI taxonomy): domain Eukaryota; kingdom Metazoa; phylum Chordata; class Amphibia; order Anura; family Rhinophrynidae; genus Rhinophrynus; species Rhinophrynus dorsalis. The sequence goes on from CM074728.1 coordinate 9,429,975, forward strand.
ATAGGTCACATCATTTGTTTTGTATATAAGAAGTTAGCCTAAGCTGCTCAGTCTTTGCCTTTTAAAATCAAATTAATCCAAACGTATAATACACATCCATGAATGCACTATGTAAAAAGATAAACTAGATCAATGGTAGGTGACCTCTGGTACAACAGTTACTGAATAGTTGGAAGGGTGTAGTCACAAACAACAGGATGGTCCATAGCATGCCTATCAAAGAACTAGATTCTTACAATGAATAGCCATCTGAATTGATAATTCCCTATTAATTTAGATAGATATGTTTTGTAATGCTTCCCTGTCCCTTAAATATGTTCTTGAAAGTAAGAAGAGTTTAAGACTTCATAGTCTATGGGATAGATGCATCAACGGGTTCAGAAACATTTACAAATTATTGGAATAATAAGTTGTTTAATAGCGACTGAGACACACCCATTGTATCATTCTTATCAAGGCACGTTAATATCCAGTTGCAATTTTGCAAATAAAACCCATTTTGAGATTGTGACACTTGTCATTTCTGCAACGTGTCAGAAAAAGGCATTTTTTGTTATGTTATTAAAAATAAGACTTTCTTGGCCGCCTCTAATTTTTAGATGCTAAATCTATTTCTGTGTTCTTAAATCTGTCTTCTTTCTTTCACTATATTTGGTACGTAGGTCGCTAAAGGTCACTACTGCATTTTCTGTGAGTTCACTTTTGATCAGTCTCATGCGTCACAAATCTTACATTTCTGTCACTGTTTTGTTTAAGAGCAAATCAGCCACAATGGAATTTGCAACCTGTGTTTTAGTTTGTGATGCGTTGATACGATGACCCTTAATATTTTACTATTTGGATGCTAGATTGGTATACAACGCAGTGTAAAGCTTCACACCCTGTCTGGCATCCAAAAACCTAACCCTTAAAACCCCAGAGGGGTGTACAACACATTGAGAATCAATGTATTGCGTAACCTGGTTAATAATGCTCATCAAAAAATTAATGTGCATGCAAAAATGCATAGAATTTTATTTGTTAAATCAATGGGCTTAAAAAAATTGTCTGTTTATTTATATATTACAAAGTTTGATTTCATAACCATTGCACTGTCTAAACAGCAAGATGGTGCAAACAATGCCACTATTCTGTATGAGTAGAAAAAATAATCCCATTGATTTCAATTGGGATACTTCTTTTATAAATATTGTGCTGCACTTGCCTTGATACATAGACCACCATATCTCTTTTTTTTAATTCTACATGTCTTTTTATATTTTTTTGCAATGATAAGGTGACATATTTGTCAGTTTTGGCTTAAGCGAACGCATCTGAATTCCTTTGGAAAACCAAGGTTGAAAATGTAGATTAATCTAAATCTGAACTTCTATCTTTCAACTAATTTTGTCAAACTAGCAATAACATTTTTAAATCAGTATATACAGACATGCGTTTATTAAATCAGAAGAAAGATTTTACGGTTGTAACATTAATAAAGTGATACAATATATTGTTCAATTCAGTTTGGTAATCACTGTTGAAATCTATCCAAACAGAACGAGCATTGTACCGACCATTTACCAACTCAAGTATCTTCATATTACAGACAGATAAGGTAATGTAGATTCTGATAAACATTATAAGTGAAAACAATGTTTGCAAAATCAAGGTAAGTAGATTTGAAATTATTTTCGTTTATCTATAGGATAATGACATATAGATGTAGTCACGTGTGTAGTAGATTTTATTTATAAAGTGCTGACATATTAATCAAAGCTGTGTAAAAAGGGGTAAATAAATATCTTCATGCACCTTAAATGTTAACATTTTTAATTTGTGGAATTATAGTAATATATGCAGAAAAAAACAAATCTGAAGAAAATCATAGCACTGTAGGAGACAAAAAAAATTCTCAAACGAGGCTTTAAAACCCATCGAATGCTATTGAGGTCTCTAGAAAACAAGAGATATTAAAAACCCCATCTGAATCCATGTGAATTTTGGTAATTTTTATTCCCTCGAGAACTGCCTCACATTTATTTTTTGTCCTTAAGGCCTTTAGGGCTGCATTCAAATGCAGGTGATAATTTTATCTCTGCTTTTTTTCCTCCAGGTATCCCCATAGACTTCAACAGAAAAAACGTTGATAAAACAGGAGGTAACATTTATCTCCTGCATTTGAATCCAGACCGTTATGTTTGCAAGAAAGGGCTATGTGTAAGAGGAGAAATTGTGGTTCAGGAAAAATTCCAAATGGTTCTTTAAACCCCTTGAATGCTAGAAAGGTCTCCAACGCATTTCTTTGCAATGCGTTGGAGACCTTACTAGCATTCAAGGGGTTTAAAAGTCCCATTTAAACAACAGGAATTTGGGAAATGTTTATCTCTCAAAGTACAGTTGATTTGCAACATAATTTTTTTCTCTCCTGCTTTGTGCATAGACCCAAAGTCTTCATAAAGCTTCTAGAAGAAGCCACGATCTCTTTTTCAATGTTTAGGTTTGCAGCCAATTGAGTATGGGTGTTACGGGTGAAAGTAGCAGATTGCCTAAGAATGATGTGGTAATCACTCGGCACCAATTAGGATTCCCCCCCCTCTCCCTTTATCTTAGGGGGTGGATAATTTGCATGTGAGAAAAAGACAAAATAAAAAGAAATATGCACACGGCACTTTAATATCATTGCACTTGCTGCGTGACAAACAGTTAAACCATTAGAAAATTGAAGCCCTTCATCTAATAGTTAAACCTGATTTGCATGCATTTGCATAATGAATGTCATTTACATTCCTAGAGGTTGGCTACTTCTGTGGGAGAAGTAAAAGGGAGGGGGGGTTGTTTTGTAAAAGAATGTTTTTTTTTTCTTTTTTCTAATCATCAAAAAATAAAGGACTTAAACACTATTCTTTTTTTCCCTTCCTTCCGCACTCGACAAAAGAACGGAAGACAGACTGCATCTCCCTGCGATAAATACATTGCTCTGTCTTCTCCTCTCGTCCCGGAATATTAAGTTTCTCTCTCTCTCTCCTGAATCCTGACATGAATCTGTGTTCCAGCTGCGGATGTTCCACCATCTTAAAGCAGTCGACATCCTACAAAATGGCCGACCTCATCACACAGGTACAGAGAGAGAGAGACAGGGAGGGAAAGAAGCATCTTCTGAGGCATGACCCTTGCATGCCCATATCTCGTTTCTATGCAGGATGAGGTATAGCAGAGCATACTGTTCCATGGTTACCCAGCTGCACGATATTAAATTCTCCCTGGCTAAACTTGGCACCCATCCGATAAATCATTTGCATGTTGCAGTCTGCAGAGCTTTCCTTCCATTTTAATTGTCAAGCATCAATTAGTCGATTAGATTATCCATGTGGATGATTAGGATTTTTTTTTTCTTCATTTACGGCTCTAAATAAGAACAAATGTAACGAAAAAACAACAGCTCTTATTAATAAACCCCAACTCGCCTATATTGGGAAAAAGCATCATAATAGTCACTATGAATCGGTTCTGAAATGATTGGTTCTCCAAAATTAATCTTTAATTAGTCCATATGCACTCTGAATTTCTCCTATATTCTCCTTAGACTGTAAGCTCTTGAGTAGGGATCCCACTCACATTGTAAAGTGCTTGTGTTACCACTTATATTTTAAAGCGCTGCGTACGCTTCCATGCTATATAAACATATTCATTTCCATGGACGCAGACATGATCCCTCTTTCAGATTAAAGGATCCCCAACTCTGCCCACTGACGGCTATTTTAGGAGACTACAGTTTGAGGAGTATGGAGTCCTTGGGGGCTATGCACTAAGGTGTGATAAAGACGTGATAAAGTGGAGATGACTTCTCAAGTGATATCACATTTCCAGTTCCTATGTTATTCTATAGAGCCTTTGCACTAAGATGCCTTAAAAGGATAGTAATACTTCTTTTTATCTTTATTTTATTTTGTTGGCATTAAAAAAACATGAAGAACGATATGTCTTATCTCTCAAACCTTTATGGTTTGAGAGATATTCACAAGCAAAGTTTCCCCTCCCGCCCCTTTTACCTAGTGTAAGCCATCTCTTCTCAGATGTGGAATCCAGTCCATAGACCAGACAGATAACAGAAGGGGACAATCTTCTTCCTATGAGAACAATGAAAGCCCTGCCCCCCTTGACAAGTTTTTCAGGTTTTTTCCCTTATCTTAATTGAAGATTGTCCCTCTCTGCAATCTACCTGGGCACCTCCCTTCTGATCTGGCTGAGCAGTATTACATCAGTAAAAGGGGTGGGAGGGGGATACTTTATCATTCAATTACTCTTGTACTACAACTCTGACAGAATTGAAATAACACTCTCCAAAGTCCAAATACTATGATGATTAATTAGAGCTGCTTTTATTATGACACATTACTATCACTTTAAGTCTGAGAGATCTTAGTGGATAGGCGCCATAGAACAACACAGGAATTGGAGCAGTGATATCGCTGGGAACGTCATCTCCACATTATCCACGCTTTCCCCCGCATCTCCCCCTTTTGAGTCCTGCAAAAGAAGTCATGGCTGCTTTTAAGAACATAATATCTTGTGGTAATTAAAAATTAATTTGGCGGAACCAATCAACTAATTTCATAAAGGCCACAAAGATTTTTTTTTCCAGTTTAACCCCTTAAAAGCCGCTCAATCTGAAGGCGGGAGGCCAATAAGGACCAAGGCACTTTTTTTTTTTTCTTCACATTGAATTTTGGGATGGCAGCTGTGCTGTCTCCCCAGAATTCATGATGTGCCAGAACCATTGCCGGTCCTTAATGTTGGGACCGATGTGACAGTCCTGGTACACCATAATTCATTAAGGGCCTCTGAGTGCATTGCTTCACAATTGGTTGCACAGCCCGCTTGCACTCAAGGGGTTAAGGCAATTGTGGAGTTATTATTAAGGGCTGTTGTTGTTCATTTAAATGATGCCAGAGAGTAAAAAAAGAGAAGGAAAATGATGGCTTTTGGGACGAGTCATGCTTTACTGGCATACCTGGCAACTCTCCGGATTTGCCCCTGAGACTCCGGTTTTGACAGAGCTTTACCGGGTCTCCGGGGCAGAAGCTGATTTCTCCAGATGTGGGGAGTTTCTATTTAAACTGCTGTTCCTCCCGGTGTTCCTCCTTCCCCAGCCTTCTGTGTGACACCTTTAATCCCTGCCCCCTCAACTCGCATCAAGCCCCGTCCCTTTTTGACGTGATTTGCATCATAATTGTCACCCCATGCTGCACCAGAGGACTCACCTCAGGGTCAACAGTGCCACTGCCAGTCGGTCGCGGGGCAGTTATACACAGAAGAGACTTGTCACGCAGCAACTGATACAGTGCCAGCCGGTCGCGGTGCAGTCATGCTCAGTAGAGACTGCCCACACCGCGGCTGACACAGAGAAGGATGATCCTTTGAAGCATCCAGTTCTGTATCAGCCTTGTCACTGGCAGTCTCTACTGTGCATGACTGCGTCGTTACACACGTTTATTATATAGGATATATATGTAGGCAAAGTGAAGGAATTCCAGGGCAAGTTGAATGCGCCATAAGGTGCAAATGGAACATACCAACAACGGGCCTTCTTTAACCCCTTGTATGCCGCGGACGTCTCCATTGCAGTGTTTTGCAAAGCTTTGGAGACCTTAGCGTTCAATACAGGTAAAAAAGGTGGCACCTTAGCATTCAAGAAATTAAATAAATAAATAGAATGAATTATTTGTCTCTAAGGTGCAATTTGGTTTGTCTAAATATAGCTCCACTTTGCCCATAATGACCACTGAGGGGATTTTTTTAACCCTTTGAGCGCCAGAGGGGTTCAATGCGTTGCACACCCTTCTGGCATTCACAGGGTTACAAACAGCGTGCTATATAACGTGCCTATAAAATTGTTGCAAAGAAACATAAGAAACTATATTAACGGTTAGCAACTTTCTTGCTGAGTATTAACGCCGAACACGCTGAATTATTTTGCTTTGGGCAGGGTTAAAATAAGAATTGTGTTGCAATGTATGTATAAAGAAACCAGAGCACTGAAACAAAGGGAAAGGCAAACATAAACAGAGCTTGGTGCTGTCTCCTCTCCAGTATAAATGCCCAGGTGCTGAAGCTCACATACCCCCTGAGTGTCCTTCTTTAGGAGATATTAGGGGTCCATACCTACCAAGTGTCCCTCTTTAGGAGATATTAGGGGTCAGTACCTACCAAGTGTCCCTCTTTAGGAGATATTAGGGGTATGTACCTCCCAAGTGTCCCTCTTTAGGAGATATTAGGGGTCTGTACCTCCCAAGTGTCCCTCTTTAGGAGATATTAGGGATCTGTGCCTCCCAAGTGTCCCTCTGTAGGAGATATTAGGGGTCCATACCCCCCGAGTATCCATCTTTAGGAGATATTAGGGGTCCATACCTCCCAAGTGTCCCTCTTTAGGAGATATTAGGGGTCCATACCCCCCAAGTGTTCCTCTGTAGGAGATATTAGGGGTCCATACCCCCCGAGTATCCATCTTTAGGAGATATTAGGGGTCCGTACCTCCCAAGTGTCCCTATTTAGGAGATATTAGGGATCTGTGCCTCCCAAGTGTCCCTCTTTAGGAGATATTAGGGGTCCATACCTCCCAAGTGTCCCTCTTTAGGAGATATTAGGGGTCCATACCTCCCAAGTGTCCCTCTTTAGGAGATATTAGGGGTCCGTACCTCCCAAGTGTCCCTCTTTAGGAGATATTAGGGGTATGTACCCCCAAAGTGTCCCTCTTTAGAAGATATTAGGGCTCCATACCTCCCAAGTGTCCCTCATTAGGAGATATTAGGGGTCCGTGCCTCCCAAGTGTCCCTCTTTAGGAGATATTAGGGGTCCGTACCTCCCAAGTGTCCCTCTTTAGGAGATATTAGGAATTCATACCTCCCAAGTGTCCCTCTTTAGGAGATATTAGGGGTCCATACCTCCCAAGCGTTCATTTTTAGGAGAGACTAGGGTACATGCTCGGATCTGTGTGGAACAGTGAGCTTTCCCCCCGGATCAGGACACACTTATAACACTAGATTGGTAGGACAGTTACAGAGGCAGAGGTCACTGTTTAAATCTTAATGCCTCATAGAAGCTGAACGAATCACTAAGAATAGTTTTTATACATCCACTCCTTATGCTTTATTGCTGCAAAGGTATTCTGACAATGTCCGTATCGACAACTCAAGGAATTTATAAGAACAGGAAACATGGTAAAGGAGGCGGTAAATCCACCAGGCGCCGGCAACATAATGAGGAGAAGCGCTTCCGCCTTCTTCCCCCCTGGTTGTGGGACACAGACCCTGAAACAAAGAAACTGTATCTGGTCTCCACAATCAGTGGGGCGTTTGGGCGGGGGGACTCTTAGTTGCATGAAAATATGTCAGGGACTTTGTGCTTAAAGGGATAGTAATGTTTCATAATAAAAGCAGCTCTAATTAATCATCATAGTATTTGGACTTTGGAGAGTGTTATTTCAATTCTGTCAGAGTTATAGTACAAGAGTAATTCAATGACAAAGTATCCCCCTCCCGCCCCTTTTACTGATGTAACACTGCTCAGCCAGATCAGAAGGGAGGTGCCCAGGTAGACTGCAGAGAGGGACAATCTTCAATTAAGATAAGGGAAAAACCTGAAAAACTTGTCAAGGGGGGCAGGGTTTTCATTGTTCTCATAGGAAGAAGATTGTCCCCTGTTGTTATCTATCTGGTCTATGGACTGCATTCCACATATGAAAAGAGATGGCTTACACTAGGTAAAAGGGGCGGGAGGGGAAACTTTGCTTGTGAATATCTCTCAAACCTTATATCGTTCTTCATGTTTTTTTAATGCCTACAAAATAAAATAAAGATAAAACGAAATATTACTATCCCTTTAAAATTCCACCCATCCATAACTTGTCTAGTAGCAATTTTTTCTTAAATTGGTTAATAAAGTTTGACCTCCAAATTTTACACCTTAAAACTGTATTGTGTGTTTATTTCAAGGTATTCAACGTAAACGTTCTATTGCTATTGCTGGTGGTACGTGTTTATCAGAGAAGTTAGTAGAAGCCTCCGGCCCCTGGTGTAAGAAGTGCCACGGGCCCCCCACCACCACCACATTGGTCCATCTTGACCACACTGACCCCCTCTACACTGCCTCTCATTCTTCACAATGCCCCCATCTCATACTTCCCTGGAGCTCCCGTGCGGTCCTCTTAGTAATGCAGAGCGCTGAGAGATGATGTCATCTCCCAGCGCTCTGCATTACTAGAGCTCCGGCGGGAGATTGTGGGTGCCAGGAGGAGGGGTCGCGGGGGGGGGGGGGGGGTCTGGGCCCTGGAATGTTTATTGGTGTTTATTCTCCGCAGTGCGGAATGGTTATGGTTCCGTTTCGAGGATAAAATGGATGGTTGGGCATGTACACCTTGGAGGAGATGCACTAAGGTGTGATAAAGAGGTGGTAAATTGTCCATAACTTCTCCAGTGATATCACTTGTACAGTTGCTATGTGAAGCCCATGCACTAAGGGCGAAATGCAAGAAAGTGGAGCATTCGCTATGTTTTTATAAAGTGATACATATATGCGCTACTTGTGACTGCTCGCGTTTTGATTCAAAAAAAATATACGAACGCCTTGATGCTGAATAGCACATGCGCATAAATTAAAGGGTTAGTAAACCCCCCAAAAACCTGTTGGCGAATTGATAGGACTAATATAAAATCATGTAATGCCCTTATTCCCATCTCTCACACCGTTATGGTTTGAGAGATATAATAAAATAAAGGTCTCCGTTCCCTCCCCTTTCTGCCTGACGAGCTGTAAAGCTGTCAGAGGTAGAATCTGGTCACCCGAATGTAGGCGGCTCTTCAGGAGCGCTGACATCGGGATATCTAACTATAATTACTTCATCGGTATAGTCTACATCGTGTGCCTGGCTTGTAAGCAAACATAGACCATTCCAATGAAGTAATAATACTTAGATATATCACGATGACAGCGCTCCTGAAGAGCCGCCGTCTGGTCCCGGAAGCAAGGTCTCATGACGTTATACGCTATACAGCGGACACATGAGAAAGGGGAGGGATTTACTGTCCTTCTTTCTTTCTCTTAGTTTTCTTATCTCTTTTTCTTTTTCTGTTGGGGAGGTTCCCCCCTCTCTCTTTTTGCTTTAGTGTGGGAGCTCCTTCACTGATGAGACTCCTGTGACTGGTGTATTTTGTACCTGAGAAGGGATCTCCCCGGTTGGCGGGAACCCGATTCTTGCCACCTGGGGTAGGTCTTACTTTATATTGTCGCCCGGTCCGGTGACTGGGTTCTATGTAACCTTATGTGATTCTCCATGTATCACCCTATATGTTAACTACCTGATATTTGACAGGGGTCTCCCCGTCTCTTGTTTCTTTCTCTTTCTCTCTTTCATTTTATATTTTTGTCAAAAATATGTAAATTCCAATAAAGAAATATTAAACAAAAAAAGAGAAAGGGGAGGGAGCGGAGACCTTTATTTTCTTACATCTCTCAAACCATAACGGTGTGAGAGATGGGAATAAGGGTATTACATGTTTTTTTGTTAGTCTTATCAATTCGCCAAGTTTTTGGGGGGGTTTACTATCCCTTTAACAGGAAAGTTCACAAATGCCCCTAAGTGAATGGCAAAGTTAGTGAAACAATGGTTAAAGGGATAGTAACACTTCGTTTTAACTTTATTTTATTTTGTAGGCATTAAAAAAACATGAAGAATGATATAAGTCTTATCTCTCAAACCTTTATGGTTTAAGAGATATTCACAAGCAAAGTTTCCCCTCCCGTCCCTTTTACCTAGTGTAAGCCATCTCTTCTCAGATGTGAGTCTGGTTGTATGACAGTACAGATAACAGAAGGGGACAATTTTCTTTGTATTAAAACAATGAAAGCCCTTTCCCCTTGACAAGTTTATCAGCTTTTTCCATTATCTTAATTGAAGATTGTCCCTCTCTGCAGTCTACCTGGGCATCTCCCTTCTGATCTGGTTGAACAGGGGGGGGATACTTTGTTTGTGAATATCTCTTAAACCATAAAGGTCTGAGAGATAAGACTTATATCATTCTTCATGTTTTTTTAATGCCTACAAAATAAAATAAAGTTAAAATGAAGTATTACTATCCCTTTAAGTTAGCAAATGCCCCTAAATTAATGCCAAAGTTAGCCAGACATCTGAAAATGTGCGCTAACTGATTTGCTGAATTAGGCGCAATCGCTCATCCTCTCACAAAACGCCAGGCATTTTAGCCGTGCCCACTTTTTGAAATGCATTCACCAATAAACGCATAAATGTTCGCTAATTGTGAAAACAAAAATCGCAATTCACTTAACATTTTGGTGCTAATCATTTTGCCATGAAAAGTACACTGTAACAAACGTTTCTAGCATTCTGCCCTAAGACTTTTCTAACTTAGGAGATCTTAGTGCATTAGCCAGTGGCGTAACTATAGGGGTCGCACCTGCGATCGGGCCCGTGCACTCCAGGGGCCCGGCCTCCCCCTGCAACCCCTCCGCCTGGTACCTACAATCTCCCTCCGGCTCTCTAGTAATGCAGAGCGCTGTGAGATGACATAATCTCCCAGCACTTTGTATTACTAAGAGGACCGCGAGGGAGCTCCAGGTAGGAGATGGGGGCATTTTGAAGATTAAGGGGCATTGTAGAGGGGGTCAGTGTGGTCGAGTGGGGCCAATGTGGTGGTGGTGGTGGGGGCCCGTGGCACTTCTTGTTCCAGGGGCAGGAGGCTTCTAGTTACGCCTCTGGCATTAGCTCTATAGAGTAACATAGGAACTAGAGATATCACAGGGGAAATGATCTCAGATTTATCACCTCTTTATCACTCCTTAATGCACAGCAATGCATTGCTCAGCCTCTGACACTGTTCAGTAGCGCTAGTCGCCAGAATTATTACCTGGTTAATGAGAATTATACACTGTTCCCAGACTGACAGACAGGACAGAGCGCAGACATCTTTCCATAGTGATGTCTGCGCTGTCAGTCCCTTTTGGTACTGAACGGCTCCTAGCAACGCCTCCTAGAGCTGGCTAAGACTGACAGCGCAGACGTCACTATGGAAAGATGTCTGCGCTCCATCCTGCCTGTCAGTCCAGGAGAAGTGGATAATTCGCGTTAAGGAGGTAATAATTCTGGTGACTAGCACTACTGATCAGCTAGTCACCAGATGAGGAATTATTTGGGGCCATCTTTGTTAAACGGATAGTAATGTTTCATAATAAAAGCAGCTCTAATTAATCAGCATAGTATTTGGACCTTGGAGACTGTTATATCAATTCTGTCAGAGTTGTAGTTCAAGAGTAATTCAATAACAAAGTGTCCTCCTCCCACCCCTTTTACTGATGTAACACTGCTCAGCCAGATCAGAAGGGAGGTGCCCAGGTAGACTGCAGAGAGGGACAATCTTCAATTAAGATAAGGGAAAAACCTGAAAAACTTGTCAAGGGGGGGCAGGGCTTTCATTGTTCTCATAGGAAGAAGACTGTCCCCTGCTGTTATCTGTCTGGTCTATGGACTGCATTCCACATCTGAGAAGAGATGGCTTACACTAGGTAAAAGGGGCGGGAGGGGAAACTTTGTTTGTGAATATCTCTCAAACCATAAAGGTTTGAGAGATAGGACTTATATCGTTCTTGGTGTTTTTTTAATGCTTACAAAATAAAATAAAGATAAAACGAAGTATTACTATCCCTTTAAATGTGGTAGTTCTGCTTTAATGAGGGTCCTGTGGAGTGAAACGTTGAGGGACTATGGTAATAAATGTGTCAGCATCTACATAATACATAGTTGGTGAGCATGAAAAAAAAGAAACACATTCTTGAACTTCAACCTTTGTCAGTTCACCTATGTTGATCCAGAAGAAGGCAACATCCCTGCCCCCCACCCAATAAAGCCAATTTGCATTTAGGCCCCAATTGGGTAAAACAATTAGTTCCTGACCCCAAAAGACAGTTGGATATTTCCCTGGATAGCCATCTAATCCATTTTTATACCATCTATTATAATTCTCAGTATGGATTGGAGGTAGAATTGTATCCATTACGCATTTTAAAGCACTTATAGTATTTGCAAACTAGGGTGACCCCATGTCCCTGTTTGCCCAGGACGGTCCTGGATTTTAAACGTGTGCCCCATGTCGCGGGCAGCCCCCTTCTGGGACAATACAAAGTTCCGGAATGAAGACTCCAGAGCACAGAGTTCTATACACTAGAAAAGAACGTCTCATTGCCTACTATGACAAGAAGTGATGACTCTGCTGGACTACAAGAAAATGGCCTCCAGGCAGAGCTTCAACATTAGAGAACTGAGCCTTGATCCTGACATCAAACAGGAGCTGCAGTGCAATATTGTTGTAGTGTAATGCTAGTTTAAGGTTTTGGGTGTGATGTATTTTTTCTTGTAGTCCTCCTTCACTTTCTGTCACAGCAGTCAATGGACAGTTCTAGATCTCTGTGGTGCACAGGAGATAAGGAATTTTGCACACCGATGTTCCGTGATGTACAGTCACCCCTCCCATAACTGCACTAGAGCCACGGACAAGTACCCTGCTGCTCTTGTCTTATAATATGATGGTAGATTAAACTACGGCCGCTTTTAAGAGTGCTTTTTCCCTTTGACGGAGATGGTGGGATTGGATGCTAAAAACTATGCTATTAGGTCTGAGAATTGGCGGGCCTTGGCATAAGAATTTTTTTAGCCTGATTACAGACAATTTCAGTAACCAAAAAATCTTTGAACATCTCGTCCTTAGTGTTTTCATCTCCACATTTTCCCATGTAATGCAATTAAGCCTAAGTATAGTGTGTCAGTATATGTTAGTTACACTGATCAACAGTTCACAAGATTGGAAGCACGTACACCCTGTAGCACTTACTCCTTCTGTGTCCCAACCTACCTTCGTCCAGACCAGTGGTTCTCAGCCAGGGTGCTGTGGAACATAAGTGCACCACGGACATCCACTGAGGGTGCCCCATGTTTTCCTTATACCCTTAAGGACCAGCCAAGCGTGGCAGGTACTTAAAGGGATAGTAATACTTAATTATTACTAATCCCTATATTAAAGTCACATTAAAAATAAACGAATTGCCCCCAGTGTCATCTCTCAAACCTTTATGGTTTGAGAGATGATCACTCCTAAAGTAACAATTACCAAACTTTCCTAAAACAGAATTAAACCAATTACTCAAATTGAAAAAGACCAAGTCAGCTGCAACAGGTAGTGTCACCAGCCAGGATAAAGGGATAGTAATGTTTCATAATAAAAGCGGCTCTAATTAATCATCATAGTATTTGGACTTTGGAGAGTGTTATTTCAATTCTGTCAGAGTTGTAGTACAAGAGTAATTCAATGACAAAGTATCCCCCTCCCGCCCCTTTTACTGATGTAACACTGCTCAGCCAGATCAGAAGGGAGGTGCCCAGGTAGACTGCAGAGAGGGACAATCTTCAATTAAGATAAGGGAAAAACCTGAAAAACTTGTCAAGGGGGGCAGGGCTTTCATTGTTCTCACAGTAAGAAGATTGTCCCCTGCTGTTATCTGTCTGGTCTATGGACTGGATTCCACATCTGAGAAGAGATGGCTTACACTAGGTAAAAGGGGTGGGAGGGGACACTTTGCTTGTGAATATCTCTCAAACCATAAAGGTTTGAGAGATAATATTTATATCGTTCTTCATGTTTTTTTAATGCCTACAAAATAAAATAAAGATAAAACAAAGTATTATTATCCCTTTAAGTAACAGCTTCCAATAATAAGAACAGGAGGGCACTTTCTAGTGCAATACGTCTTGCCAGTTTAGGACCTCCACCAGTACACCAGGTACTCACAATTTGATAGATCACTAAAAGTGATCAGTAAGCATGGTTGAGGAAATCCGACTTCCCCCACTCAGTCTCTCCAAGATAGATGATGGATGCCGCTTCTTCAAACTATCCAACAAGACAACTCCAGACAATTGGGACAAAAAAGCAAAAAAACAGGAAGAGCGCAAACCACCAAGATATACAGCCATACCTTGGAACTTCCAATTGTGGCCTATTCAGAGGGGAGTCCTCTGGTGCAGCAGGAGGTGACAATCAGGACGCGAATCGCGTTAAAAGGGGCAGGGCTTAAAAGGTGACACACAGAAGGCTGGGGAAGGAGGAACACAGGGAGAAACAGCAGATGTGGGAAGAGTTTCAATAGAAACGCCCCATATCAGGAAGAATCAGCCTCTGCCTCTGAGTATTGGCTATATCTATCAACAATTTGTGCAGCTGCATACATACCTGGGAACTCTCCGGATTTGCCCCAGAGACTCCGGTTTTGATAGAGAGTTACAGGGTCTCCAGGGCAAATCCGGAGAGTTCAAAGGTATGTATAGAGCTGCACAAATTGTTGATAGACATCTCCATTACTTACAATTCTTGCGATGGGATGCTGGTTGTAGGTAACAACCAGCTAATTTAAACGGAGTAATGTCAAACCTCCCCGTTTCGGTCTGTTATCCCAGGACAAACAACTAGAATCCACTCGGTAAAAGCTTATTTATTATATAAAACTAGTTGAACAGCCCGTTACACGGGCCACAGTGCCACTGCCACCCGGTCGCGGGGCAGTCACGCGCAGTGGAGACTGCCCGCGCCGCGGCTGATACAGAGCTGGGCGCTCCAGCACGCGCAGCAGTGTCTACTGTGCATGTCGCTGCATTACACACGTATTAGCAAATTATTATATAGGATTTATTATATAATGCCAAGATAATGTAAACATACAATCTGTAAAAATATCACTTATATGTGGACGCGTTTCGGAGAAAAAAAATCTCCTTTTTCGTACGCTACAAAGGCATATAGATCATAAAAAATATATATAAAATGAGTAACAAAAGGTCATCAGCTTCCAGTAATACCACCCGCTTACCTTACCATGTCCAGAAAATCCTAATGACCCCTCTGTATTTTGTCCTTGAGCCTTTGTTCAAGGGATAACGTCTTCACTCAGCCCTGGAGGTAATGTCCATGGAGGCCGACATGATTGTTGCTGTCAGTTCTTTGAAACCGCAGCAGGCAGAATGCATGAGGCTTTTTAGCTGTTTAACCCTTTGAGTGGCACTCAAACGGTTAATTACCACAGAGGTGTGCAGTGCATTGCCAAGTGTTAAAGGGATATTAATACTTCGTTTTATCATTATGTTATTTTGTAGGCATTAAAAAAACATGAAGAACAGTACAAGTCTTATCTCTCAAACCTTTATGGTTTGAGAGATCTTCACAAGTAAAGTTTCCCCTCCCGTCCCTTTTACCTAGTGTAAGCCATCTCTTCTCAGATGTGGAATCCAGTCCATAGACCAGACAGATAACAGAAGGGGACAATCTTCTTCCTTTGAGAACAATGACAGCCCTGCCCCCCTTGACAAGTTTTTCAGGTTTTTCCCTTATCTTAACTGAAGATTGTCCCTCTCTGCAGTCTACCTGGGCACTTCCCTTCTGATCTGGCTGAACAGTGTTACATCAGTAAAAGGGGCGGGAGGGGGACACTTTGTCATTGAATTACTCTGGAACTACAACTCTGACAGAATTGAAATAACACTCTCCAAAGTCCAAATACTGTGATGATTAATTAGAGCTGCTTTTATTATGAAACATTACTATCCCTTTAACATTGCATGTGCAGCACGGTGGAGTTTGGGTCCTGCCAGCAACCAACATGTCCGCCTCCATGCTTGTGACATCCAGGGCTGATTGGCAACGTTATTTTGAATCAAGGAGCAAAGAGAAAACTCACAAGGGCTGTTAGGATTTTATGGCTATAGTAAGAGAAGTGTGTTTGTGTGGGGATATTATTATTAGGTGCAACTTCCACTTTAACCTCCTGAATGCTAAAGATGTCAACAAAGCGTTTGTTATGCAATGTGTTGGAGAAGTGTTTAGCATTCAAGGGGTTAAACAACTTGAATGATGGACAGGTCTCTCTCTGTGCAATGCTTCAAAATGCGTTGGAACCTTCTACTCACTTAAAGGGATAGTAACACCTAATAGGTCAAATATATATATTATGTGGTTTATCCCCCTGAGTAAAACAAGGGTACTCCCACTGCTGTGAGGTGTTTTATTCACAAGTTATTGCAGGTCAAGCTCATTTTTCTGTAGGGACAGTATTTCAAGGGCCTGAAAATGTAACAGTGGCACTGTTGCTACACCAGTCTATCCAGGGCCGGATTTACATCTCAGGAGCCTGTAGCCACAGAACTGTGAAGTCCCCCCCCCCATTTGCCAACTCCACTGGACACCTCCACAATGCTCATCAGCTCCATATTGCCCCCCATCAGCTCCATATTGCCCCTCACCTTGCCCCCCATCAGCTCCAACTTGCCCCCATCATCTCCATATTGCCCTCACATTGCCCCCATCATCTCCATATTGCCCCCATAAGCTCCATATTGCCCCCCATCATCTCCTTATTGCCCCTCACTTTGCCCCATCATCTCAAAATTGCCCCTCACTTTGCCCTCATCATCTCCATATTGCCCCATCAGCTCCAACTTGCCCCTCACTTCGCCCCCATCATCTCAAAATTGCCCCTCACATTGCCCCATCATCTCCATATCCCCTCACATTGCCCCCAACCCCATCAGCTCCAACTTGCCCCCATCATCTCCATATTGCCCCTCACTTTGCCCCCATCATCTCAAAATTGCCCCATCATCTCCATATCCCCTCACATTGCCCCCAACCCCATCAGCTCCAACTTGCCCGCCATCAGCTCCACATTGCCCCCACCATCTCCATATTGTCCTCCATAGGCTCCAACTTGCCCCCATTAGCTCCACATTGCCCCCACCATCTCCATGTTGCCCTGACATGGTCTGTTTCCTACCTCCCTGGTAGGAGATCTGTCATCTGTACCTCCTTGGCACAGTCCTGTAGCTGATGGAGCTCCTGCGCAGTCTCCTATTCAGGAATGCAGAGCGCTGGGAGATGATGTCATCTCCCAGCGCTCTGCATTCCTAAATATGCGACGAGGGAGCTCACCACCTACAGGACTGTGCCAAGGAGGCACAGACATGTCCTGCCGCCGGGGAGGTAGGAAATAGGGAAAGGGGGGGGGGGCAGCGCCAGCGAGGTGGCTACTTTTTTTTTAATTAAAAAAAAAAAAAAATCCCAATGGCAGGCACCCCTCCCCTCGGTGGCGTGCGCCTGTAGGCAGGTGCCTACTTTGCCTAATGGCAAATCCAGCCCTGATTCCATCGAGGTTTATGGTCAACTGACCAGAGTTGTCCATAGGACCTGTAGCAACAGCGTCACTGTAACATTTCAGGCCGTTGAGCTACTGCACCTACAGAAAAACAAGTGTGAGCTGCAATAATTTTTGAATAAAACACCTCTCAGCAGTAGGAGTACCCTTGTTTAACTCAGGGGGATAACCACTACAATATCTATTTTTTTATACATTTTAATTGTTACTGTCCCTTTAAGGGGTTCAAAATGGCTTTGTTCCCTCTGGTGCAAGCTGATTGCCCTAGAATTTCTCCAGTTTTGTCTTTGCGATTATGGCCATCTTTGCAGTTGTCTCCTCCTTTGATCCAATATGCTGCCTGAGGCATTTAACATCATATCACATAAGAGTGAGGATTCCCCTTTAACCTCATCCACTTAAACCTGAAGATTCATGCTCGCGTCTCAAAAAAAACTCACTTTTATCATGTACACAGTTCACTGAGGATGATTTACCAGTGAGATCTGGAATGGATCTTGAGCACACCAATTGCGCCATAGGAGAAATAGATAAAAAGAAAATCCCAAGTGATTTAGATAAGACGTTTAACCTCTTACATGCTAAAGGACTCCAGCAGATTTAAGTCAGTCATTGGACCCCTGTAGAGCAGTCAGTTTGTTAGAAAACTGACCCAGTTGTTTTCTGTACATCAGTCTTGTGTGTGTTAAATTATATATTAGTTTGCGGGTATGTATATATTATCTATCTATCCATTTATTTATATATATATATATATATATATATATATACACACTAGTGTAAAAGCCCATGTACACGGGCCAAGGTCCGGGTAATGTTAACCCTTTGAGTGCCAGAGGGGTATGCAACGCATTGCTTTTCAAAGGGTTAAGAGGCAGCTACCTCACTGCTCCACGCGATGCAGTCTTGCGTCACCTCACTCACGCGATGCAATCGTGCACAGTAGAGACTGCTCGAACGCGGGCAATCTCTATTGCACATGACTGCATCGTGACAAACATCCTAGTGAATTATTATATAGGATATATATATATATATATATATATATATATATATATATATATATATATATATATATATCACATACACGGCTGGAAATGTCCACTACTCTGTACCTAGTAAAACTGCTTGACATGGGGAGAACTGGTAACTTAGGTATAACACACACACATATATATATATATATATATATATATATATATATATATATATATATATAACACATATATTATATACACATGGGTTTGATTGGAAGCACTCACTCTTTATAGTTCAATTGCCCAGGTGCACAATCCTCAATATATAATAGATAATGAAAATACTGAGAGGCAGCACCAGTGGGACTTTTTCAAAAAGCTTTATTAGGCAAAAATAACAAAAATCTGGTCAACATTTCGGCCCTGCATGAGGACCCTTCTCATATATAACATTTGATGAGTGGCACTCACGCTCCAGGTAAAGTAAAATTTGTCGGGTGTAATAGACATATGTAGGACACAAGAGAAGATGCCATGCACTCACATGGAGATGGATAATAAACTTTAATAGACACAGCAATGTTTCTGTCTACTATCAGGACCTGTGACAAAGGTCCTAATAGTGGACCGAAACACTGCTGTCTCTATTAAAATGTATTATTTTTGAGTCCGTGAGCACATAGCATCTTCTCGTGTGTGTGTGTGTGTATATATATATATATATATATATATATATATATATATATATACATGTTTGGTATCAACCATTCCTCACATGACTTGTGAGGAAGGTTACAAATGGAACATAGTTCTCTATGTAATCACTTTGTTATTGCAGGCCCACATGGGTCCTGCACCAGGTAAGTCTTTCATTTACACCTTTTTTATTTTAATTGTATGTTTCTGTTTTTAATTGCACTACACTGGGACCCACAAAGAAATAATAATAAAAACATCACAGTATTTAAAGGGTCCCTGTCAATGCGCTTCTAAATAGCTCCTGCCTTTCAAGTTTTTAATTTAGATAGTATTTGTAGGTGTGTTAGAGTAGGACTTACCAAAAAGTGAGATACCTTGGCGTGGTTGGTAAGCTTACACACGGATTGGCCAATTTGTGGGACGAAATTCTCACTTATTTCACTTAGATTTATAAGGATTATGATATATGCCCATTGCAGGGCACACATTATTCACAGTATATAGAGATTTACTAAGGATTATGATATATGCCCATTACAGGGCACACATCATTCACAGTATATAGAGGAGCGCAGATTTGTCTGTTTGTGTGTATATATATATACATATACACACACACACACACTACTGTGTGTGTGTACACACACTACTGTGTGTGTGTACACACACTACTGTGTGTGTGTATACTTGAATGGGTGTGTGTGTGTGTGTGTGTACATGTTAGCAGACAAAGGCTGTTGTACTAGGAAGAAATGAAACAATTTCTGAGAAAACCAGGAAAAAAAAAACCCTTAAAAAAGTGAGTTTTAACCCACCGAATGCTAGAGGGGAATCCAAAGCATTGCAAAGCAAGAAATTCATGGGGTTAAGATCCCCATTTACTTCAACTGCAATGTTTGTTTCAAATGGCGCAGTTGGTTTGCGCTAAAATTGCTCCATTTCTTCTTAGTGGACCGGCCTCAGTGTACTTGTGATAGTAAATTGTGTTTTTGCCTCTGTTCTAACGGTGGGAAAGAGACAGGATGGGAAATGATTAGGCCCTTTCTGACAGACAGCACTTTTATTAATGAGACACAGCTGAGACAGACCTTGCCAGTTGTCTGGCTGATTCACAAACTCTTAATTGTAGGGAGTTTGTTCATTTCCCTCCTCCCTGCCCTTTGTTCCACACAAAGATGCCATTGTGCTTTCGACTTGGTGGCAGCGGTGGGATCTGGGCCAGAGAAGGACGAACGGGAGAAAAATAAAATTAATAATAAGAAGAAGCAAGGTGAAGAGGTTTTTAAACAGATTAAACTGAATGCCAATTAAACAGGGCCAGATTATCCCAGCGATCAGTAAATATAGGCAGCCTCTGTGCTTTTCTCAGCTTAAAATCCTTCTAAGTGATCTTGTTCTCCTGCATCAGTGGTGAGGCCCTATAGTAAATGCATGACTAATTCTCATCAGCCTTCATGGAGCCTTCACCTAAGTGGAACCGTAAATGTGCTGCTGTTACCTTCCGTTACATTTTAGTTCATTTTCAAGTGAATCAAAACCTGTCAATTTTGTCTGCAATATCAATGGTTCTGAGAAATTAATTTGTATTTGTTTGTGGCACTTCATGCTAATTAGTGTTATTTACATACATTATGCCCACAAACTCTCATTGCACACTGAATGTTAAAGCGGAACTACCACCAGAAGTAAAGTTGCCCTGCAATAATTAGGCAGGTGGCGACTAGCTTAACCCCTTAACGACAGGCCGCACACGCACCTTGCGGTCCGTTAAGGACCACGGAGCATTTTTTTTTTTGCGGCCGGGTTCCAGACCGGAATTCCATGACGGTCCAGTTCCATCATGGGTCGTTAAGTGTATAACAACCCATGACGGAACAGGACCGTCATGGGTCCTTAAGGTGTTAATAATAGTTATTTTACTTCTCACAACAACGAGATTCTATAGAAATCCTTAATCTTCCGAGACTGACAGCCAAATTAGCGCAGTCTGAGCCGTCAGTCCCTTGCGGTGCCTTTCAGTGCAATGCTTCTGAAGGGAGACCGGGACTGACAGTGCAGGCGTGCAGACAAGATGTCTGCGCTGATACCTGGCTTCCGGTCTCGGATGATTAAAGGAGCAGTAAATGCCGGGCCTATTTTATATCCCAGTCCGGGCCTGAACTTACATTACATTAAAGGAGCAGTAAACTTTTTTTTAATGAAAACACATATTTTATAGAGCATTTCTTGCTGAATAAAACAAGGTCACTCCCATCGCTGTCAGGTGTTTTATTCAAGATTTATAGCAGTTTAAATAATCAGGAAGTGAATTTACTGTGTTTACTTCCTGATAGTTCTAACTGACAGGAAGTGAATTTACTGTGTTTACTTCCTGGAAGTTCTGACAGGAAGTAGATTTACTGTGTTTACTTCCTGATAGTTCTGACAGGAAGTGAATTTACTGTGTTTACTTCCTGGAAGTTCTAACTGACAGGAAGTAACACACAGTTTCTATCACATTCTATGGAGAACTGTATGTCTCTGACTTTTCTGACTTTCCTCTCCATTAGAATCTAACAGGAAATCTAATTAGAACTTGACCACTAGAGGGCACTGCTAATGTAAAAAAACATGGGTTTAAACTGTAATAACTCTGGAAATATAAATCTCTCTGCAGTAGGAGTACCCTTATTTTACTCAGTAGGAAAATCCCTACAATATATATTGTTTAATAAAAAAAGTTTACTGCTCCTTTAAGGATTCCTATAGAATCTTGCTGTTGTGAGAGGTAAAATAACTATTATTAAACTAGTCGCCACCTGCCTAACTATTGCAGGCGACTTTACTTCTGGTGGTAGTTCCGCTTTAAGTTTGACGTGGAAAAGAACGAAGCATAATGTGCATGGTACTAGCATAAATATGCCAGTCTCTGACACCAAAATATAATAGTTAATATTGCAAAAACAATGAATTTTACATAAAAATGTCTAGTACAACTTACAAGCAGATTTGAGTGGTCTTGTGTTGAAAGGAGAGCGAGAGCGTCACACTTATGTCCACTAGCTGCTAATCAAATACCGCCGGGTGCTTGAACATTAAAATGAGAGCACTTCTGTGTCTTATGCAATGTTACAGTGATTTACTATGGGACAGGTGACATTTTCAGCTCCTACATAACTCTTACAGTGTGAATCAATGCGTTGGATACCCCTTTGGTTAAGCCTTGATCAAGGCCTTTTAACAATATATTTTATGCTGGTAAAAATATGACGGAAACAAGTGCTGTTTCGTCAGCGTTTCGGTCAGATACACAGATTGCCCTGTTGAATATCTCTGACTCTGCCTGAAACATAGGGCCTAATTCAACAAGCTAAAATGGGGCAATTCTGGGTCAAACCATCTGCACCATAGAGGACAAATTAAAATGATCCAAGACCTCTCCAGTATTCAAGTGGTTAAACCCCCATTTCAATCAGTGGTGATATGGGAGATGTTCATGTAACCCCTGTGGTGCAGTTGGTGTGCTTCACAATTGCACCACTTTCGTTTGCTGAACTAGGCCCTATATAGTGCCTCATTTTACTTGATGAAATATAATCCCCCAAAATCTACTTCAAAACAGTATATCAGCCCTGTGCAACAAGAAGCAAGCACTGGCGTAATAATAGGGATAGCAGGGGTTGCACCTGCGGCCAGGCCCGACACCCCTTGCCACCCCCTCACCCAAAGCATGTAGGTCTGTGCCTTCTTCAGCACAGACCTCTAACAGCTGATCTCCCTCTCCGGCACTCTAGTAATGCAGAACACTGGTAGATGGCATCATCTCCCAGCACTCTGCATTACTGCAGAGAGAACCGCCCGGGAGCTCCAGCTTCTGAGGTCTGTGCAAAAGGAGGAACAGACCTCTCCTGTCCCACCACTAGACCACCAGGGAGGTAGAAAATGGACGCTGGGGGGGTGGTTAATAGGGGCAATGTGGAGATTGGGAGCAATGTGTTGGCAGTGTGGAGATTGGGGGCAATGAGGAGATTGGTGGGCAATGTGGAGATTGGGGGGCAATGTGGAGATTGGGGGGCAATGTGGGGATTCGAGGGTAATGTGGATATTGGAGCAATGTGGAGGCAATGTGGAGATTGGGAGGGCAATGTGGAGATTGGGGGGCAATCTCCAGGGGCAATGTGGAGATTGGTGGGCAATGGAGGGCAATGTGTAGATTGGAGGGCAATGTGGAGATTGGGGGGGGCAATATGGAGATTGAGGGGCAATGTGGAGATTGGTGGGTAATGTGGAGATTGGAGGGTAATATGGAGATTGGTGGGCAATGTGGAGATTGGTGGGCAATGTGGAGATTGGGGGGCAATGTGGAGGCAATGTAAATATTGGGGGGAAATGGGGGTTAATGTGGAGATTGGGGGGCAATATAGAAGCAATGTGGAGATTGGGGGGCAAAGTGGATGTTGGAGGAAATATGGAGACTGGGGGCAATGCCAATTTCTGCACCAGAGCCCGGTGGCTTCTAGTTACGCCTCTAGAAGCAAGTAGATGAGTGCAAGCTCTGCGGAACGGTAATCCAGTGTGTCACCTTATATTATCCCAAAGACAGTGGGAAACATTGGTCTGTTAATAAAGTATTGTTTTCTGGATCTTTTCTTTTAAGGAGGAATGGGCAGATGGCAATCAATTGCATTATATCATGATCTCATCTCCCAGCGCTCTGCATTACTAGCGCGCCGGAGGGGAAGATCAGCGGTTAGAGGTCTGTGCCAAAGAAGGCACAGACCAACTTGCTAAAGTATAATAAGTCTATATGGAAAATATGTGCTGGACAGGTAAGACTCTCCAGGGTAAATAAATAAACTAAAATAAAAATAAAAATAATAATAAATAATCCAAATTAACAAAAAAGACACCAGAAAGGTTATATTAAGACACACCCTAAACAGCAGATACAATCCCTAAACCAGTGTGTGTGTGGTCAAACAGCAGCACAACTAACAAATGTAGAACTAAGGGAGAGCGCTACACCATAATATAGATTGGAAAATAACTCCCCTCCCAATGAGTATATGGCAAAAACAGAAAAGGTACAATTTATTAAAATAAAACCTCTCTATAAAACACTACATAGAAAAATGCAATACAAATATACCCGATAGTGGTACCACTATATATAAAAATTCTCATTATATGTCCCCAAAATAATATGAAATACATATGTAGATCTATTTTTTCAATCCTGAAGTATCACCCAAGGTAGAACTATCGTAACTTAAAGGTCCAGATACCCTCTCCCGATTTGTACACAAAATGAGAAGCTAGTTGGTAATGCTCACCCGTCTTATGAGCTCTCACTTCTATCCAACGCGTTTCGTGACACCTGGGCACTTCTTCAGGGTGGCACGTAACGCGTTGGATAGAAGTGGGACCACTAATATTACTTTTAAGCCCATATGAGTAACAACGTGGTGTGAAAGACAGAACGATATCGACCTGAGAAGCTCTGCCCGCTAGATTGTTACTTTGCAACAGTGATTCACTGATTGACAATCTGAAGCTTAAACTGGAGAGGGGAGAGCCCAGGCTGAGGAGAGATCGAGATACGGCCGGGAAGCTGTGGAAGATCCACCGACTTACAGGAGTGTTAATACCATAGCTGTGATACGAGAGCCCGGACCAATGCTGGGGATCGGAACGGCAGCTTAGCCCTGGATATATACCCGGTGAGGTACCTAATATTATAGAGGTTTCCACCGGAGGGGCAGACCTAGTTTACGGATAAATACTAGCAATTGTCAGTGTTTATATTTGGGAGGGCATCTGTTCATTCACGTCAGTTGGAAGAGGTACGTCTTGACATCTAAGGACACCTGTATTAGAGAGCTCATAAGACGGATGAGCATTACCAACTAGCTTCTCATTTTGTGTACAAGTCGGGAGAGGGTATCTGGACCTTTAAGTTACGATAGTTCTAGCTTGGGTGATACTTCAGGATTGAAGAAATAGATCTACATATGTATTTCATATTTTTGGGGACATTTAGTGAAGATTTTTATATATAGTGGTACCACTATCAAGTTGTATGGAGTTCCATAGGTAGGGAGCAGAAAGTGAGAAAGGTTTGAGATGAGAGAGGGCAGAGGGTGTGGATGGTGTAACAAGAAGGGCGTTGTGTGCTGAGCGAAGAAGGTGGCCAGGAACGTAAGAGGAGATGAGTGAAGAGATGTAAGGAGGGGCTACATTGTTACTTTGCAACAGTGATTCACTGATTGACAATTTGAAGCTTAAACCGGAGAGAGGAAAGCCCAGGCTGAGGAGAGATCGAGATACGTCCGGGAAGCTGTAGAAGATCCACCGGCTTACAGGAGTGTTAGTAACATAGCTGTGATACGAGAACCCGGACCAACGCTGGGGATCGGAACGGCAGCTTAGCCATGGATAAATACCTGGTGAGGTACCTAATATTATAGAGGTTTCCACCGGAGGGGCAGACCTAGTTTACGGATAAGTACTAGAAATTGTCAGCTTTTATATCGGGAGGGCATCCGTACATTCACGTCAGTTGGGAGAGGTACGTCTTGACATCTAAGGACACCTGTATTAGAGAGCTCATAAGACGGGTGAGCATTACCAACTAGCTTCTCATTTTGTGTACAAGTCGGGAGAGGGTATCTGGACCTTTAAGTTACGATAGTTCTAGCTTGGGTGATACTTCAGGATTGAAGAAATAGATCTACATATGTATTTCATATTTTTTGGGGACATTTAGTGAAGATTTTTATATATAGTGGTACCACTATCAAGGGGTATGGAGTTGCATAGGTAGGGAGCAGAAAGTGAGAAAGGTTTGAGATGGGAGAGGGCAGAGGGTGTGGATGGTGCAACAAGAAGGGCGTTGTGTGCTGAGCGAAGAAGGCGGCCAGGAACATAAGAGGCGATGAGTGAAGAGATGTAAGGAGGGGCTACATTGTTACTTTGCAACAGTGATTCACTGATTGACAATTTGAAGCTTAAACAGGAGAGAGGAGAGCCCAGGCTGAGGAGAGATCGAGATACGTCCGGGAAGCTGTAGAAGATCCACCGGCTTACAGGAGTGTTAGTACCATAGCCAGGGGTGGATTGTGGTACAATACCAGCCCGGGGGATTTTTTTTTATTTAACTAGCCCATTAGCTGGTATTCGAGTGCCGGGGGGTAGGGGTACATAGTGCATTGCTCAGCATTGCTAAAGAGGCATAAATGCTCATCTATTAAGCCCTTAACCTACTGTATGCAAAACATTATCAGTTATTAACCTATTGCATGTCAGAGAGGTGTACAGCAATGTGTTATACGATTAACCCACTGACTGTCTAATAAGTGCACAACACATTGCACAGGAATGTGTACCTCAACGATTAACACCTTGTGTGCTAAAGAGGCAGAATTCATCAGTAATTAACATCTTTATACACCTTTCTGGCATACAAGGAGTCAGTCACTCAGGAATTATGCCTCTTGAGCATACAAGGGATTAAACAGTGAGGTACTGCACCTATGAGGAATTCAGTGGGTTAATAACAGAATAAAACATTGCTGTAATCCTCTCTGGCATGCAAAGAGTTAATAACGTTTTATACTTCTCTAAAGCATACAGGGGGTTAAAGTGTTAACAGATGATAAAATAAGTTTCTTAATAACTACCAACACTGAGATCTGACTCCCTCTCTAATTCTTGCATATCACTTAGTAGTAAGGGGTTAAAATCAGCAAGTACCATACCTGAATTAAAAATAAACCTTTTATCAGTTACTTTTTTTCATTAACTTGCAATATATGCAGACCTCAAGACAGTTAAGAAGAATTATATACTACCATTTCAAACTGTAGACCCAGAAGCTCTGCCTGCTAATCATTCACTGTACCAGGACACACACTGCAGGCAGAGCAGGGACAGCTAAGTCAGCCTTGGGGGTGAGACAGATAGAGAGGACAGGACCCAGTCTTCACTGCTGCTCGGCTCTGGTGAGTTGTGTCTCACAGTCGCAGCGTTGTGGACTGGAGAGGTGAGATCAAATGATCTCCCTACCAGCCCACAACTGGGGCGGCCCACCGGGGGATGCCCAATCCCCCGACAGGACAATCCACCCCTGACCATAGCTGTGATACGAGAGCCCGGACCAAAGCTGAGGATCGGAACGGCAGTTTAGCCCTGGATATACACCCGGTGAGGCACCTAATATTATAGAGGTTTCCACCGGAGGGGCAGACCTAGTTTACGGATAAGTACTAGCAATTGTCAGTGTTTATATCGGGAGGGTTTCCATTCATTCACGTCAGTTGGGAGGGGTACGTCTTGACATCTAAGGACACCTGTATTAGAGAGCTCATAAGACGGGTGAGCATTACCAACTAGCTTCTCATTTTGTGTACAAGTCGGGAGAGGGTATCTGGACCTTTAAGTTACGATAGTTCTACCTTGGGTGATACTTCAGGATTGAAGAAATAGATCTACATATGTATTTCATATTTTTGGGGACATTTAGTGAAGATTTTTATATATAGTGGTACCACTATCAAGTTGTATGGAGTTCCATAGGTAGGGAGCAGAAAGTGAGAAAGGTTTGAGATGAGAGAGGGCAGAGGGTGTGGATGGTGTTACAAGAAGGGCATTGTGTGCTGAGCGAAGAAGGCTGCCGGGAATATAAGAGGAGATGAGTGAAGAGATGGAAGGAGTGGCAGCAGTGTGGAACGAATTAAAGGTGAGAAGAAGGACTTTGCAAGTGATGCTTTGCTGAATAGAGAGCCATGTCAGATGTCTAAGAATGATTTGAGCAGGTTCAGTTTTTGGGGAAAGTGTGGTGATTCATGGTTGACTAACATGCACCACTCACAGTCACCTGCAGGAGCTCTTCCCTGTAGAAAGAGTCAACCAGAGTTTGGGACTTGTCTGGGACGTAGTTCAGGAACAAGCAGGGCCGGCGCTAGCATAAGGTTGCTTAGGATGGGAATGAGAAGGCTTAGATTGGTATTAAATATTGAGAGAGAGGGCACAAGGTGGCACTAGACGATGGCATAGCAAATGATGATAAAGGCAGAGAGGGCACTGAGTGGTAAGATGATAGACTAGAGGACACAAGATGTTGGGTGAAGGGTGAATAGATACAGGTTGTTATTAGATGATGACTGTTGGAGGGCACAGGGTGGAATTAGAAATTGGGACAGAGGGTATTGGGTGGTATTCAGTTATGAAAGTGAGAGGGCACTGGGTGGTATATAATTAGAGAACATGGTGTGGTGGATGATGAGGGTGAGAGGGCACAGAGGAGTATTATATATTGGGAGAGAAGGCAGTGGGTGGTATTCGATGATGAAATTGAGAGGGCATTGGGTGGTATTAGATGATGGGAGTGAGAGGTATTCGATATTGAGAGAGTGGTCACAGGGTGGTATTAGATGATGAGATAGAGGGCAACAAAATAATATTGGATAAGGGCAAAGAGGGCACAGTGTGGTGTTGGATGACGACCAAGGGGCAGGGGTTTCGGGGGGCATCAAAATGCACCTTCTCCTGTGTAGACAAAAATCGTTGCAACAGCTGTGGGAACAAGAGAGCCCAAACAGAACTTGCAACCAGAGTACGTAAAGGTTTTTAATTTAAATGGTGCTTTTAATCCTTTGAATGAGAGTTGGAAATCTCTCCATCAGTCTAGAGATTATAAGCCCCATGAAAATGAATCGGGATTCATGGAATGTTCATTTATCTCCTGGAATGCATTTGGGTTTCTCCAGAATTGTTCCACTTCATTTTAGGACATCATCCTCGTTACTTAATAAACATTTACCACTGTTCATCCATATAATATAAACATATATATAGGCCTGAGGAAGGCCTGCGTTGTCTGGCCGAAATGTTGACTGAATAAATTACCACTTTTCTTCATCTCATAGTTCCCAGGCCCTGCTTTCAGAAGAGAGGCCAAGTTTGGCCTAGTCTTCTGGGATGGTGTCACGGTGCCCGTGATTCCAGCGACATTTTGACATATTTACTTCCTGGTGCCTTTTCATTGGCTGCGCTGTATAGCCCCTCCTAGTGACAGCCTTTATATACCTTGGGCTGTCACTTAAGGTTTGCCCTTTCGTGGTGTATCCGTTGCCTAGCGCTAGTTCAGTTTACTCCTATTTGATACCAGTGTATGACCTGGACTGTTTGACTACTCTGCCTGTTCATCGTTCCTGCTCTGTGTTGACCTGGCCTGGCTGACGTTCCTGCTCCGTGTACCGACCCGGCGTGATTGGTGATCCTGCTCCGTGTACCGAATCGGCTTGGCTGACGTTCCTGCTCCGTGTACCGACCCGGCTGGGTTGAAGATCCTGCTCCAGTTCCGTTCCTGCTCGTTTGCCTCTCCACTTACGCTGTTGCTTAAGTACAGTGGTCTTGCCAGAGCACCGGTGATCCGGTTTCTCATAGTAGTCCAGTTCTCTATCCGTTTGCACACTGTGCCCTGTGTGACCCTCCGGTGATTCCGGTTAGCACCACGAACGCTTGGTCTGTTTTTGCCATTATTGAGGTTGGGTGCATTTGGGCGCCTCAGGTTACCTCCTCGCTACAGACCAGAGCATATGTTAACCCCTTCAGGGGCGGTGCTGGGCCTTTGTGTAGTAGTCTGAAGTCTCAGTTGGGCGCATATTATCCTGCTGCACTTAACACTGATTCACGCTGTTTGTAGTCTCCAGTGGGCGATCACTCTGCAGCAGTCCTCCTTGTTGCCTTGACAGACCTGCACTGGCTTAACCCGATGCATATGTGTCAGTCGCTGATGTGACTCCCTGCGTAGAGTTACATTGGGCCTTCCTACATTGAGGTCAATCCAGTCATTGGCCTAACTTGCTTCTCATGGTCATTCTTACACTGTATCAACTATGATTTACCTGACCTGTGTCAGTACTGTAATTTTGTTCTACATACTGGACCCGTGTGGGTTAATCATACAATTGTAACCTGTCTTGTGTCAGCTTAACATATTTCTGTACTGGACCCGTGAGGGTTACTATTATTCATTGTGTGTCAATAAAATAGTGTTTTTACCTAAACCTCCTGTTTCTGAGAGTACTGAACCGTAACAGATGGGCCGTATGGCGTAGCTGCAGATGGGCCTACTTGGGATTTGCACACCCCACTGCATAGTGACTGCATACTGAGCATGTCACATAGCAACCGTACAGTAGGCCTACCACAGCAAGGGTGTGGGACATTGGGCATATGTCTGTCGATAAGTATATGTTGCATGTATATATGTGCGTGTGTGTGTGTGTATATATATATATATATATATATATATATATATATATATATATATATATATTATACACACACACACACACACATATATACATGCAACATATACTTATGGCCAGACATATGCCCAACTTCCCACACCCTTGCTGTGGTAGGCCTACTGTACGGTTGCTATGTGACATGCTCAGTATTCAGTCACTATGCAGTGGGGTGTGCAAATCCCAAGTAGGCCCATCCTCAGCTACGCCATACGGCCCATCCCAGAAGACTAGGCCGAACTTAGCCTCTCTTCTGCAAGCAGGGCCTGGGAACCTCTCTCCAAGCCCACTCTGGTTCATGATCACCTGACAAAATGAAAGTCTGGGGGTATTTGACTCGATTCTCTGTTCTGCTCGGGGCTTTCAGATGGGCCGGCATCCTTCCTGCATACTGATCTGCCTTCCATTATCTGGTTGACAAGTGCGCACATAGATAAATTACCCCCAACCTGTGACTGTGGAACAATCTGTCCACTAAACTCTATTCATCTCTAGACAGCCCCCATTATTCCAGCGATTAAAGCTTCTGGAGGAGGTTGTAAAGGATACTGTTTCTCTGTCAAACTGTAAATAAGACACTAAAAAAAAAAATGCGGAGAGAGAGCCAGCCTCATGGCTGCCACAGCGAGCTAGACCAAATGAATTCCTAATGATGTCTGTGTACAAACTAGTCATAATGAGCGAAGGGGTTTGGGATCCAGACACTGAAGGACAAGCCCACGTCTGTTTTCATGGTGTTAAATTAGTATTCAATTGGGTTGTGCCACAACAATGCCAAGGAACGTCACTCCGCAGCAGACATTTCTAATTATGGCCGATCACAACTGGAAACGGAGGCTATTTACTGACTTGATTTCCACCTTTTTGAAACATAGTTCACACACACACACACACACACACACAGTTTAATTTGTGCTTTAACCTCACTCTGCATGTATTCACTAAGGGCCATTTAAATGGAGCTTTAAACACACTCAATTTTCAAGGTCTCCAGCTTATTGTTTCACTGTGCGTTAAGAGATTTTGCATAGCCGTAACCTTTTCAGCGCCGGAAGGGTATGCAATGCATTGCCAAACAATGCTTATCGCACCCTCGGGTGCTGAAAGGGTTAATTAAACACTGGTTGATCAAATACAATGACTGAGTCACCGATTACCCACATGTGATCAAAAAGATATGCCGAAAACGTAATGTATTGGTGTGCCTTGACGACTAACGTTGCAAACCGCCGGTTTAGAAAAAAATATTTAAATCAAACGCAATTTTGTGACACTTTATTTGTCGTCTATGTCACGTATACTTCTTAATACACCAGTATCATATATGTATTAAAATATAATGGGGGAGATTTATAAAACTGGAGTTAATGGAAAAGAAGTGTTAATATGGCTATAAGATTGTCGCTGGTAGTTATAAAAGTATTAAAGGGATAGTAATGTTTCATAATAAAAGCAGCTCTAATTAATCATCATAGTATTTGGACTTTGGAGAGTGTTATTTCAATTCTGTCAGAGTTGTAGTTCAAGAGTAATTCAATGACAAAGTGTCCCCTTCCCGCCCCTTTTACTGATGTAACACTGCTCAGCCAGATCAGAAGGGAGGTGCCCAGGTAGACTGCAGAGAGGGACAATCTTCAATTAAGATAAGGGAAAAAGCTGAAAAACTTGTCAAGGGGGGCAGGGCTTTCATTGTTCTCATAGGAAGAAGATTGTCCCCTGCTGTTATCTGTCTGGTCTATGGACTGGATTCCACATCTGAGAAGAGATGGCTTACACTAGGTAAAAGGGGCGGGAGGGGAAACTTTGCTTGTGAATATCTCTCAAACCATAAAGGTTTGAGAGATAAGACTTATATCGTTCTTCATGTTTTTTTAATGCCTACAAAATATAATAAAGATAAAATGAAGTATTACTATCCCTTTAACTGAATGCAAAATTTAAAAATCTGTATATATATATATATATATATATATATATATACACATACATATATATATAATGTAGGATTATGATTCCAGTTCAAACTGTCATGATGTGGTGTAGTTGTTAGGTATTCTATGGAGACCTGTTGCTTCAGGCTCACTTCTCCCATACGATGTAGTAGAACAACTAACTAAACACAAGGTTACACTGTTGCTAACTGTTTAATATAAAAAAAACAATAGTTTCAGCTCTTATAACTTGGAAATGAAGCATCTCTGAGCAGAGTACCCATGCTTTAGTAGGCAAGATAAAGATAAAACGAAATATTACTATTCCTTTAATCACCCCACTTATTGTACCCCCTCTATATTAAATGTAAACTGTAAAGTGTCAAGTACGCTGGTTGGCACTATATAAATAAAAATATACAATACAGTACAAAATCACCATGAACCATAAATCACTTACCTTACTGGAAACATGAGATAGACAGATAGACAGATAGATAGATAGATAGATAGATAGATAGATAGATAGATAGATAGATAGATAGATAGATTCAATGCTCTTGTGTTTCCAGTATAATAACTGTTAAAAGTTTTTGTTTGTAGAAAATAATGAACTATCAGTTTTAACCCTTACTTGAACAAACATGACATCATACACATTCCAAAAATTGCACTTGTGACCAGTACAAAAACAAAACTGCAAAACAGAGCATTTTCAAAAAGTCTGCTTATGTTGTATTTTCTGAACACTGACACATACAAACTTTAAAATTACCCATAATTAAACTAAATGCCCATTACTCTAAGGATAAACTCTCCAACTGTTGTGTTTATTGCATGAAGCTTAGCTATTGATAGACACAAAAAAATGATTTTTCAGAGAAATGCATGCATCTAATTTATAACGAAACAATGCACAAATACAAAATAATTCATTGAGGTTTTGTTATTGATTTACAGTCAATAAAAATGGAAAGAAAGTGGTCATATGGGCTGCACACAGAATAAATAAGAGACTTTTAGAACAAGTCTCTTTGGTTTGTGGGGTGTGTAAGCAGAGATAGACTGGACTCGAGGACTTCATAAATGATTATTTTGCATCCAGTTACCTACAACACTTACAATGTGGGAGACAGTGACCAGTAAGCAAGATAGCAACAGAGGCTAGACTCCAAGTGTGAACATTTGTTATAGTTATTACCTTTACTAAATTTGTAAGTGTATTTTTTTTTGCATCCTCCAATTATTGTATCTCTATGTCAGCAGCTGTAGGTTCCTTACTTTAATAGTGGATGGTAACATAGGGCCTTGAGAATGCAGTTCTCTGATGGGGTTCCTAATGGCTTTTATGATCGGTATTTGTGTTGGGTACCACTCATAATAATGAACAGTCCAGGTAAGTCTAAAATTTCTCCGGTACCTTATGTCTTCATTGGAGACTGGACAGTCAATCACATCAGAGCTCTGTTCTTGAGGACCACATCCAGTACTGATCTGACAGCGGACAACCTGGAGAGGAAGAAAATGAAGATGAGGACAGGTGCTATTTTAGGCAGCGGTTGGTCATAATAAACAAGAGTTGTTATCCCCCTGAACACCCAAAGAAGTCTTCTCCCTGAACTTCAGCTTTTCTCCTTTTTGTATCCAAACTTTTATCTTCTCCAGCCGTCTTCTACTGCAAAGCTCCTTATCTCCACGCATATTCCTCTGCTAGATCTTATTCTTGACTGCTCTTCTAACCACCCAACATCTTCTGTACCAACATCTTTAAGAGGGCCCTAAGGTAAGTTTAGTTCATTTTTAAAGACAATCAAAAACTGCCTTTATATTACAAACAAATGGCTAGTACACTATAAAAAAAATATTTATAAATTGTCCTTTATTTGCTAGTGGCAAAGTCTTGCACTTTATGCTAATTAGTATATGTGCTGGGCCAGTATTACCACACACTATGCTATGAATAAATCTAGGTGGATCCTACACATCAATACAATTTCTAATAACGCATTAACATTAGTAATTAACATATTGCACATGGTATAAACAAAGTATCACACTGTGCCATCAAAATATAAAGCAAAAATAAAATAAAACAATTTTATATATATATATATATATATATATATATATATATATATATATATATATATATATATATATATATATATAAAATAAAGCAAAAACTAAATAAATACATTTAAAAAAAAAAAAAAAAAAAAAAAAATATATATATATATATATATATATATATATATATATGTATATATTATAGAAAAATGGCTTGATCATTGTATAGACCGATTTTAATTATCCGTATAATAAAATAAATATGAGGGGACAGTTCCACTTTAAGCTCCTCCTTGTCAACAAATTCCTTTGCTCTACAACCCTCTCTTTATCGCTTACCTAAATCTTTCTCCCATAATTACCTCTTAATATTCTTAAATCAGGGGCAAGTGATGTTTGAATATTCAGCTGTTGGGGACTACAATTCCCACCATCCCTAAGCAGCCATTGGTTGGTTGGGGATGATAAAAGTCACAGTCCCAAATTGCCGGAGGTCAAAGACTTTACTACCCCTGCCCTTAAAAATATCCCCCTTCCATTAGCTATTTTAACACACATCTCCTCACCACATCACCATCTCCCAGGTTCTACTGTCCATTCCTTTCCCCTCCCCAACATTGGTCACCTCATGTACACATCAGCCTGTGTGTCATTACCCTCAAAACTTTCTATACGCACAATATCTTCACCTGCCTCTCCATCCAAACCTCTGTCCTACCTAACTTCACCTTCTCTTTCCACATACCTCTGGGGAGATGCACTAAGGTTTGAAACTGCGGGGATGTGTGTCTGGCGATGTGTGAGGAGCACATCACCATGGTGATGAAGACACACATCGCCATATGCACTAAGAATTCAGTATACCAGTGGAAAAGCTCCTCATTAGCATGGATCGTTGTCGAACTGCTGGTCATGTGGAAGGGATGTCCTTCCTTATACATTACCAGCAATCCGACAACCCTGAAGTCTGAGAAAATCCTTCCTGTTCTCTCACTTGTCCACTGGGGAGGCAGAGAAGATCCTCTTTGACTTCAGCACCACAAACAGCATCGCTCCTGGAACACCGTCAGTTCCATCGGGATGTGCACTGCATACCAACGTGGCACTGAAAGGCGTACTACTAACAAAATAAAAAGATGGATCTGTAAAAAGCACACAGCTCCTGCAAAGTTCATTATACCTAACCAGTACACACCTGTAAAAAAATTACTAATTCAGACAAAATGTGAAAAGACTGTTTCCATCCCCTGCCTTCCTCTCCTCTCTCACTAATCTCCACTTTCTTTCTCCCCTTCTACAGTTACTTCCGTTCCCTGCTCAGTTCCTTTTCTTACCTTCATATAGTGACTAGCTGGGTGTCTACCTTCTTGGCAAAGCATCTGCTGCTTCACCAAGCAGGTAGTCTCCTCTGACAGCTCATAATTCCCCACGCTGGGTGCCTGCCTGGTGCCCTGCTCTCTACTGTCCTCCTAATAATTTCACCTGCCCATTCCAATCCTGAGATCCCAGGTTCTCTAACATAGTACCCTGGGTCTATAGCGTCAGGAAAGACTCAGAGGCGGAGGGGAACATCTAGCCTATGCATTATTTACACTAGGGCTGTCGGTGGGCACCAGAATAATTTCAAACCCAGCTCCCTGCTAGCAGCTCTGGGACTAGTCAGTTTGTTTGACTCAAGGTTTCGCTACTTTATGGATTGGACATTAGAAGGGTGAGAGGAGCGAACGAAAACAAGAATATGCCCAAGAGTTCCAGGGACAATGGCACTTAAAGATTGTGTGCTGTTCCATGCGTCATTTGTTGGTTACATCACCACGGAGTCGGCATTGTCTTTGGACATGCTTTGCTGCCCAAACAACATATTTTTCAATAAAGAACTTTCCTTATAATGCAGAAGGTAATGTCCTCAGTCCAACATGATGTTCCAAACACGGTAAGTAAATTGGGAGTTACTATAGAATCATAGAATTTGACGGCAGATAAGAAACCATTTGGCCAATCTAGTCTGCTCATTTTCCTACTGTAAAAACCTCAAACCTTAGTAGGTCCTTGTTCTTGTCTTATGTTAAGGACAGCCTTATGCCTATCCCATGCATGCCTAAATTCTGTCACTGTATTAACTTCTACCACTTCTGCTGGTAGGCTATTCCACTTATCTACTACCCTCTAAATGAAGTAAAACTTTCTTACCTTACATCTAAACCTGTGTCCCTCTAGTTTTAGACTATGGCCTCTTGTCCTAACATTTTTACTCCTTTGAAATGTACTTCCCTACTGCACTTTGTTGAATTCCTTCATGTTTTTGAATGTTTCTATCATGTCCCCTTTCATTCCTCTCTCCTCCAAGCTATACATTTTCAAATCCTTTAGTCTATCCCAATATTTATTTTCCAGTAAACCAGTCATTAGTATCCCTTCTCTGAATTCTCTGTCCAGTATCTATATCCTTCTCACAATACTCACTTCTCCTCACAATACTCTAGGTGAGGTCTAACCAGAGGTCTGTAGAGTGGAATAAACAATTACCTCTTTCTGTTAAGTAATGCTCCTAGCTATACAACCCAGCACCCTGCTTGCTTTCCCCAATGCTTTGTTACATATCCTACCTACCTTTATGTTATCAGGAATAATTACTCCCAAGTCCTGATAGCCAGAGGCGTAACTAGAAGCCTCCGGGCCCTGGTGCAAGAAGCGCCATGGGCCCCCCCCAGACCACATTCGCCCCCCTCGACTACATTGGCCCTCTCCAAAATGCCCTTATCTCCTACCTCCCTGGAGTGGAAGGAGCCGGGAGAGGTGTGTTGATCTCCCGCGCGGTCCTCTTCAGTAATGCAGAGCGCTTGGAGATGTCATCTCCCAGCGCTCTGCATTACTACAGTGCCAGACGGAGATCGCGGGCGCCATGAAGATTAATTAGAGCTGCTTTTATTATGAAACATTACTATCCCTTTAAAATCTGTTACACGGATAAATTCACAATAACACCAAAAAAACAAATGTCTACCAAACAGCAGCAATTCTGGGGGACACATACAAACGACTGTTGATTTTAATTGAGCGTTTAACCCCTTGAATGCTAGGAAGGTCTTGGCAATGCGCTGGGGAACCCTCTGGCATTCTAGGGGTTAAAATCCACACTTAAACCAATGCGAAATATCATTTTACAACCCTGCGCGGGAGTTGGTTTGCCCCAGTTATTCTGTATTTCAGGGACGTGAGAATGAAATTATTTTCTTTATTCTTTCTCAAGAAGTATCTCCCATTTTATTATAGAAGGAAGTCCTTTGTATAAAATCACAGGGATTTTCTTCAGCCCTCAGACATGGGATTGAGTCCCTAATCTGATCACATGCCTGTGATTTGCAATTTCAGCCTGTCCGTACCAAGCTCTCGCCGGCCCGCTGCCATCCTGGAAAATCCTTTTGAATAGAAGCCTTAACATGACTTGTTTAACCCCGTGAATGCCAGAGAGGTATCTAATGCATTACAAAGCAATGCCTTGGAGACCTCTTTAGCATTAAAGGGTTTAAAAATGCAGTGATCCTTTTAATTAACATAGCATAAAAATACACACACATATATATATATATATATATATATATATATATATATATATATACACACCTATAATTTTATAATTTTTTTGCTGTGTTAATTAGAATAATAATAACTATTATTTATATAGCGCCTTTCTCCCAGTGGGACTGCAAACACTTTTATTTTAGCACACGCTCTCTAAATTAACCGAATCGGCAGCTGAATAATGGGTGTTGTTATTATTACCCAATCAATGGTACTCATTTATGGACCTCGGAAGGATGAAGGGCTGAGTTGACCCTGCTGGGAATCGAACCTGCAACCTCGTGGTTTGAGCAGGCTTTGTGGTCAGGGCATTTACCACTGAGCTATCTAAATGAAGATACTGTTACAGCTTACCTTGATTTCAGCATCATCTGCAGGCGTGAGGCTTTAAGCATGCTGCGGGCCTCTGTTTTATCTGTTTGCTTCCTGTAGTCTCCTCCTACCAACTTCCTACTTCCTCCCTCTGAGCTGCTCCTCCTACTTCCTGTGGAGGGGTTTAAAGGGCAGACTGAGGCCTGACTCAGATGCCCATGCGTTGTTGTTCATAACAGTTCTGTTACCTTGGGCTCTGTGTATGACCTGGCTAGTCTTCCATCCTTCCTATTGCTGACCTGTGGCTTTGTCTGACTATTCTTTTGCCTAACCCCTAATAGTGGACATCCAATCTGGTGCAGACTTGTGGCTCTGGCTGACTACCTGAACTGTATATGACCCGGCTTGTCTGACTACCCTCTCTGGTGCTGACTTGTGGCTCTGGATGACTACCTGATCTGTGTATGACCTGGCTTGTCTGACTACCCCCTCTGGTGCTGACTTGCAGCTCTGTCTGACTATTCTTTTGTCTTTTCCCCTGGTGATTAGATACCCAATATAGTGCAGGCCTGGGGCTCTGGTAGACTCATATATCTGACTGCAGGCTGAGTCAGACCTTATTCCTCATCAGATCAAGATCCTGGGTTCCTGTTCCTGGTTCCAGCCGAGACTTCCAGTGGCTAAGGCCTAGTCTCCAGCACAGTGGTTTAGCATTGCAACCTATTATTTCTGATAGCAGGCTTGCTGGCTATTACCCTGTGCGTATTCTTATTGTATATATTGTATATATCCTCTGTATGTCATTTGTTAATAAACCGTATTAACTAAACTGTAATGACTCCTGAACTTCTCTGGGAAACCGTGACAAATACATTCGCAGAAATGATCCTCAAGTACCCTTTAAACCCTGGCCAGGTTGGTGACTGTTAAAGTAGAACTATGACTGCAAATAAAGTGCCCCCCCAAATAATTAGTCATATAGCGATATGCATAGAAATACTAGTATTATCCAAACTAAGTCCGGCGTTATTAAGAAATCTTTCTTGATCCAAGACGAACAGGTATCAGTGCAGACATCTTGCCTTAGAGACATCTG
Source organism: Rhinophrynus dorsalis (assembly GCA_037306005.1). Lineage (NCBI taxonomy): Eukaryota > Metazoa > Chordata > Amphibia > Anura > Rhinophrynidae > Rhinophrynus > Rhinophrynus dorsalis. The sequence continues at coordinate 9,469,171 of CM074728.1, forward strand.
TTCAACAGCACTGTACGTCCCTGTCTCCTCCAGGATTGGTGAGGGGGAGCTGCATTGTACCTTAAGGTACAGGAAGTGACTGACGGCGCTGGCGCACAGATGTCTCTACAGCAAGAATCCTGCCCGTCATCTCAGTTCAAGTAGGATTTCTTATTAACGCGGTACTTATGCTGGATGATAATACTATTTCTATGCTTATCGCTATATGAATAATTATTTTGGGGGCACTTTATTTTTAGTGATAGTTCTGCTTTAAAGAAACTTTGTTGTAATATACTGAAGCAACGTAAGTTGGCATCTAAAAATCATTATAGCTGAAAAGTCATCCATGTCAACTACCCCATAGAAAATAATATCTAGGCTGGGAAATAAAGTTGCTGTAACCAAGTCGCCAAGGTGAAGTAGGCCTAAAAGTGTGTGTTTTAAGGATCTTACTGCCCGTACAATGGGGAAGCAATCAGAGGGGGACAATCTTCAGTGATCAGAAGGAAAAACCAGGGGCAGGGTTTTCCTTATGATCACAGTAAGATTGTCCCTTGCTGTGATCTGTCCAGTCAAGAGACCAGATTGCACATCTGAGGTGAGCAGTGTTACAGAAGGTAAAAGGATACTTTATCATTCAATTACTCTTGTACTACAACTCTGACAGTATTGAATTAACACTCTCCATGGCCCAAATGCTATGAAGATTAATTGGAGCTGCTTTTATTTTGAAATATTACTATCCCTTTAAATAGTTTTGGTGAAATTACGCTTTATGTTGGTGACACTGTGGCAATGTATGTTAAAGGGATAGTAATGCTTCAAAATTACTATCCCTTATATTGAAGATCTTAAAAAACTGAATTAAATGCCACCAGCGGCATCTCTCAAACCTTTATGGTTTGTGAGATAGCCGCTTTTAAACTTCACTCTCCCCTGACGTCAGCGTTCTTGCTGCAGCAGGAAAATCCGGTCCCGGGACCGGCGGAGGCTCTTCAGCAGAGCCGAGACCTCGTTATGGAAGACAAGATCCTTCACTAAAATGGTCTTCTACGTGTGCCTGGTTACCAAGCAAACATACAAGACCGTTTTAGTGAAGGATCGTTTCTTCTATAACGAGATCTGGCTCTGCTGAAGAGCCTCCGCTTGATTCAATGAACGGATTCCCCTGCTGCACCAAGAACGCTGATGTCAGGGGAGGGGCAGGGGACAGGGAAGTTTAAAAGCGGCTATCTCACAAACCATAAAGGTTTGAGAGATGCCGCTGGTGGCATTTAATTCAGTTTTTTTAAGGGATAGTAATTTTGAAGCATTACTATCCCTTTAAAGGGATAGTAATACTTCGTTTTAACTTTATTTTATTTTGTAGGCATTAAAAAAACATGAACAATGATATAAGTCTTATCTCTCAAACCTTTATGGTTTAAGAGATATTCACAAACAAAGTATCCCCCCCCGTTCAACCAGATCAGAAGGGAGGTGCCCAGGTAGACTGCAGAGAGGGACAATCTTCAATTAAGATAAGGGAAAAAGCTGAAAAACTTGTCAAGGGGGGAAGGGCTTTCATTGTTCTCATAGAAAGAAGATTGTCCCCTGCTGTTATCTGTCTGGTCTATGGACTGGATTCCATATCTGAGAAGAGATGGCTTACACTAGGTAAAAGGGGCGGGAGGGGAAACTTTGCTTGTGAATATCTCATAAACCATAAAGGTTTGAGAGATAAGACTTATATCATTCTTCATGTTTTTTTAATGCCTACAAAATAAAATAAAGTTAAAACGAAGTATTACTGTCCCTTTAAGTCCATGCACACTGTGCTAATTAGTTCTTTTCCAGACCACTGAGCTATTAGGCACATCCCTCAGTGTTTGGGCTCTGCATAGATTAATTCATAGCACAGCGTGGGGTAATATGAATTAGCATAAAGTATCAGACTGTGTCACCAACAGATAAAGTTTAATTTATAGGCAAGTTTTCACTTCTCTTTAAAATATTAAGGTGAAAGTTTCACTTTAAATATCTAACACATTTCACAACTAAACCTTCAATGGTCATATTTTAACTTAAAATGTAATTTATTTTGAAGATATTGGACAAAGGCTCATGAAACTGCGTTGATGTATTAAGCGGGGAGAGGAGAATATGTATAATATTTTCATGTTTTATTGACTAAGAGAAATTCATCAAGTGTTGCTATGATTTGTACCTTGTACAATTCCTTATTCAGACTGGACACACAATTTTCCAGTAGGAAGGTTTTCTATTACAATTAATATAAAATGATGAAGTTACCTGTCAGGCTAAAAACCTTCTCATGCTACCTTTTCTTAAAGGGATAGTAATACTTCATTTTAACAGGCAATAATATTGTATGTATTAAAGGGATAGTAAATTTGCTTTTAGGTGATAGAGTCCCTTTAAGGGTTAAATATAGTCATCAGAAATATTTAGCTGAGAAAGATGATTGTTCACAGACTTAAAGGGATAGTAATGTTTCATAATAAAAGCAGCTCTAATTAATCATCATAGTATTTGGACTTTGGAGAGTGTTATTTCAATTCTGTCAGAGTTGTAGTACAAGAGTAATTGAATGACAAAGTATCCCCCTCCCGTCCCTTTTACTGATGTAACACTGCTCAGCCAGATCAGAAGGGAGGTGCCCAGGTAGACTGCAAAGAGGGACAATCTTCAATTAAGATAAGGGAAAAACCTGAAAAACTTGTCAAGGGGGGCAGGGCTTTCATTGTTCTCATAGGATGAATTGTTATCTGTCTGGTTTATGGACTGTATTCCACATCTGAGAAGAGATGGCTTACACTAGGTAAAAGGGGCGGGAGGGGAAACTTTGCTTGTGAATATCTCTCAAACCATTAAGGTTTGAGAGATAAGACTCCTATCGTTCTTCATGGTTTTTAATGCCTACAAGATAAAATAAAGATAAAATGAAGTATTACTATCCCTTTAAAGAAATAAACCAAAGCATCGATGTACCGTAAAATCTCAGGTATAATATTCAGGTGTACATTTCACCCTAGATTTTAGGGGATAACAAGAGTGCCTATATATAATAATTACACTTGTTTTCCCCTGTTAGATGAAAAAAAATTCCGATTGTCACCGCTTCTCTCCCGGCTTACCCATATCCTCCTCCTCTGTAGTCCATCCGCTTGCCTTAGCCTGACAGGGTCCCAGCAGGCAGCATGCTTGCATCTGCCTCCCGCTTCTCGCAAGGCCCTGTCAGGACCTCTTCATTGTAGCCAATGGGTAATGTCTTCCCAGGGCAATACCATAGATCCAATGCACATAGCTATGTGCACTGGATCTATGGTATTGCCCTGCAAGGACCTTGCGGCCCTCACAAGACCGTTGCGGACCTTGTGGTCCTCATATTTACCATTTTTTGTCTTGTGTATAGTATGCACATAAGTTGAAGAGGGGCAAAATTGATATTTTGTGGTATTTTTCCCATAAATTTTATAGTTTAAAGGGATAGTAATACTTAAAATGTAAAAAAAATATGTTGTAGGGTTTATCCCCCTGAGTAAAACAAGAGTACTCCCACTGCTGAAAGGTGTTTCATTCAAAAGTTATTAATTTTCAAAGTTGAATTTTTTAGGTGCAATATCACATTGGCCTGAAATTGTACAGTGGCGCTGTTGCTACACCATCCTATGGAGATTTATGGTCCCGGGACCAGAGCTGTCCATAGGATCGTGTAGCAACAGCGCCACTGTACAATTTCAGGCCACTGTGATATTGCACCTTTTCCTTTGTATCCACTCCTATTTCTGCTCTCCGGACGCTCTGTCCTGTCCACAGAAATTCAAGTCTGACAGATAGAAAGGTGACATAGATAAAAGGGACAGGAGGGGTAAACTTTAGATCGCAGTTGCTCAAACTATGAAAATTATGGGAAAAATACATAGGTGCTTTGGTTTATTCCTTTAACACATACAATATTATAGCCTCCATAAATTAAGTATTACTATCTCTTTAATTTAACTCCTTGAATATTAAGAAAGGTCTCCATTGCATTGCTTCATAATGCTCTAACACCCTAGGGGTTGAAACATTGTCTTCTCACTTGCAGAAGAGCCAGTAACCCTTTGAGGGCCAGAGAGGTATCCAATGCATTGCACTGCAATGCATCAGATGCCTCTTTGGCACTCACAGAGTTAAGGGAGAACATTATCTTTGGAATGAGAATGTTTTTTTTCTCTCACTTAAACTCTGATGTAGTCTTTAACTAATCAGGGACGTTTTACAATCTTGAGAATTTATACAAGACCCTTTAGAATCATGGGTGGGGCTTGCTACAGCTATAGAGAGAGAACACCACTCTTTATGGTCATAGTCAGGGTGACTAGTTCCATAGAGAGCCCTATGCGTAATTTTGAAGGGCCTTATTAACATTTTCAAGGTAGTAAAATGTCCACACTAAGTTAACCAACAGATAGGTATACCTGACTGTTAGGGTGACCACACGTCCCGGAATGCCCGGGACTGTCCCTTATTGGGGGTCTGTGTCCCGTGTCCTGGGTCACCCCCCACCGGGACAACAAACAGTCCCGGAATTGAGCAACACGCGCCAGTCCAGCCAGCCAATGATATGTATATGCTATTTGGACCATATAGCAAATACATTTCATTGGCTGGCTGGACTGGCACATGCGAGACAGCTGTGATGGAGCAGGTATGCTGGTTCTGCAAGTGAGACCCACGGCTGAGGCTCCCGCCGGCACTGACCATCTTTCTGAGGCTGACATAGAGTAAGAGTTCCCACTGGGAAGCCTCAGAAAGATAGTCAGCGCCAGCGGGAGCCTCAGCCGCGGGACTAGGGTGACCACATGTCCCGGAATGGCAGAATGGAAATGTGGCCACCCTACTGACTGTTTCATGAGATATGTATGCTGACTGTTTCATGAAGGACACCTGTCTAGGCAAGAATATCTGTTAAACAAACTAAGAGCCAATTATTACCAAGCTATGGTCCCCCTATAAGCTGGTCATTAAAAGGCGGTCACACAAACTTGCTCTATATAATTATTCGATAAAATATTACTCCCAGTTACCCCATATTTAATATTTTTATAGAATTGGGGTAGGTAACCTTTGGAATTCCAGGTAATCTTCCTTAACCAGCTGATGGTAAATCGGAAATGATGGGAATTGTGGTCAAGAGAGGCATTAGTAGCAGAAAAAGGGAAGTGGTCATGCCACTCTACAGATCTCTAGTTAGACCTCATCTAGAGTATTGTGTACAGTACTGGAGACCTAGAGTATTGTGTACAGTACAGGAGACCCCATCTCCAGAAGGATATAGATACCCTAGAGATAATTGAGAGAAGGGCTACTAAAATGGTGACTGGTTTACAGGATAAGAAATATCAGGATAGACTAAATGATCTGAACATGTATAGCTTGGAGGAGAGAAGAGAGAGAGGGGATATGATAGAAACAATCAAATATATGAAGGGATTCAACAAAATGCAGAAGGTAAGTACATTTCACAGGAGTAAAAATGTTAGGTCAAGAGGCCATAGTCTAAAACTAGAGGGACACAGGTTTAAATGTAATGTAAGAAAATTTTACTTCACTGAGAGGGTAGTAGATAAGTGGAATAGCCTACCAGCAGAAGTGGTAGAGGTTAATATAACTGAAGGAATGTAAGCATGCATGGGATAGGCATAAGGCTGTCCTGAACATAAGACAAGACCAAGGGCCTAATAAGGTTTGAGGTTTTTACAGTAGGAAAATGGGCAGACTAGATGGGTCGAATGGTTCTCATCTGCCGTCAGATTCCACGTTTCTATGTTTCTAGTTAGTGTAACAAAGGTTGCGTATTCCTAGTCTATAAGTTGCCATCAGACAGGATATACCTTATGGTAAATGGCTGATGTCCCTTGATAATTTAATAAATTGTGATCTTCAAAAGTTTGCCAGCTTATATGACCCACAAAGACATTCCCAGAATGTAAAAGAAGCTTGAAACACAGTGATCCACCACCGGCCTCTCATATATTGAGAAACCCATAAGGAAAATGACAGAGCATGTGAAAGGAGAGGTCATCTTGTTGACAGGTGTCAAGGAGACAGCCAGCAGATGGACCTCTGTCAAGAAAATAATAAAAAAAAAAAACCCATGGCTCCTCATATGATATTAAAAGGAGGTGGGTATCCCAAGAGAACCATATATAACCTCAACAGAAAAATTCTCTCATTAAATTACACAAGGGAGCCTCACAGCTTGACATTAGCTAAAACACAATGATGACTACGACTCGTCTCGTTGTGATGTAGACACCACTGGAAGTCTATGTGATTGATGGCTCCCAGGGTTGTCAGTGTAGTTAACCACCCAGAGTGACTAGACTATACATACAAGCTCAGAAGAATGGGTCTGGACTTCCACGGGAAGACCCTGGTGTGTGAAGAATTACCTAGCTAGATATAGGTGAGAATAGATAGTAAACTATTACCTCAGTAAATATACTATTTTAATTGATTATATATATATATATATATATATATACAGGGCTTATAATTTTAAGTCCTTTGCTACTAGCCAGACCTGAAAAGTTACTCGCCACTGCAAGCCAAAACATACCCACCAGGGCTGAATTTCTACTCGCCAGGGCTAAATTTTCACTGGCCATTGGCTAGTGGAGAGTGGAAATTTTGAGCCCTATGTATATATAATATATATATATATATATATATATATATATATATATATATATATATATATATAAAAAGAGATAGAGTGAGAGAATGAATGGTCCCTACTGGGCTGAAACATATAATTTCTGTGAGTACCTGCATTCTACATTCAAATTTATATATATATATATATATATATATATATATATATATATATATATATATATATATATATATATATATATATATAGGGTGGTAGATACAATGCTAAACAAAAATTTGACATACCAGTCAAGCCATAAGACTTGCTTTTCCCACTGAAATCACACTTTTGCAGTGTTGTTACTACTGTAAGGGATTCTGGGTAGGCATATGCAGATAAGTTTAAAGGGATAGTAATACTTCATTTTAACTTTATTTTATTTTGTAGGCATTAAAAAAACATGAAGAACGATATGTCTTATCTCTCAAACCTTTATGGTTTAAGAGATATTCACAAGTAAAGTTTCCCCTCCCGCCCCTTTTACCTAGTGTAAGCCATCTCTTCTCAGATGTGGAATCCAGTCCATAGACCAGACAGATAACAGCAGGGGACAATCTTCTTCCTATGAGAACAATGAAAGCCCTGCCCCCCTTGACAAGTTTTTCAGGTTTTTCCCTTATCGTAATTGAAGATTGTCCCTCTCTGCAGTCTACCTGGACACCTCCCTTCTGATCTGGCTGAACGGTGGGGGGGGATACTTTGCTTGTGAATATCTCTTAAACCATAAAGGTTTGAGATATAAGACTTATATCATTCTTCATGTTTTTTTTAATGCCTACAAAATAAAATAAAGTTAAAACAAAGTATTACTATCCCTTTAACAAGGAATCACCTTTTTGCCTCAGATTCCACTTTATACAAGTTGCACAGACAACGAAACAACTGTACATGAGTGGTTCACTGGCTTTGCATCTCTTTCTGAGTTGTGTCTTAAACAGAGGCGTAACTAGAAGCCACCGGGCCTGGTGCAAGAATTGCCATGGGCCCCCCCCCCCGACCACATTGGCCCCCTCATCCACATTGCCCCTTCCACAATGCCCCCTTCATCTCCACATTGCCCCTTCCACAATGCCCCCTTCATCTCCACATTGCCCCTTCCACAAGGGGAAATGGGGAGTGAGCAACCTTATTAATAAGAGGGGTGGCTATCTGAACCCATAATATAACTTCCTCTATCTTGAGCAGGGTACATTTTAGCCAGTTCTGCTCCATCCAACTGTTAATCTCCAACTGGCTAGATATTACTGTGTCTGGTTCAGACTAAAAGAAAACATGGAGCTGGGGTCATCATCAGCATGTTGATGACATTTCAGGCAATGTCTAAAACCCTTAAAAGCGAGTGAATTCTCTAATGCATTGCGTCATGATGCTTTGGAGAATGTAAAGGGTTCCTATTGCCTAAAACAAGTTTGATGAGTTTGAAAGAGCCCTCAAAATCACCTGTATGTTGTATTAGCCATTTTGTAAACAAAAAACTAGCTATTGAGTTATTTAACTTTAATAGAGTATGCTAATTAAGGCATGCTGTGCAGTCACTTCCTGTCTTATCCCTACATTACCTCCACATTCACTGACACCTAACTCTCTTAGCGCTATGGGAGGTAGGTAATAAACTGCTGAGCATTGTCAGTGAGTGGGTGCCATAATGTAGGGTTAAGACGCAGGAAGTGCCTGCACAGCATGCCTGAACAAGCATAATCTACAAATTTAAATTACTTAGAATCTAATTTTTTAAACACATAATGGCTAAAATACAACATTCAGAATCATTAACTTTGCTTTTAGGTGATAGAGTCCCTTTAAGGGTTAAATATAGTCATCAGAAATATTTAGCTGAGAAAGATGATTGTTCACAGACTTAAAGGGATAGTAATGTTTCATAATAAAAGCAGCTCTAATTAATCATCATAGTATTTGGACTTTGGAGAGTGTTATTTCAATTCTGTCAGAGTTGTAGTTCAAGAGTAATTCAATGACAAAGTATCCCCCTCCCGCCCCTTTTACTGATGTAACACTGCTCAGCCAGATCAGAAGGGAGGTGCCCAGGTAGACTGCAGAGAGGGACAATCTTCAATTAAGATAAGGGAAAAACCTGAAAAGCTTGTCAAGGGGGGCAGGCCTTTCAATGTTCTCATAGGAAGAAGATTGTCCCCTTCTGTTATCTGTCTGGTCTATGGACTGGATTCCACATCTGAGAAGAGATGGCTTACACTAGGTAAAAGGGGCGGGAGGGGAAACTTTGCTTGTGAATATCTCTCAAACCATAAAGGTTTGAGAGATAAGACTTATATCGTTCTAAATGTTTTTTTCAATGCCTACAAAATAAAATAAAGATAAAACGAAGTATTACTATCAAAAAAATAAAATGATTGAGCCCATTCAAATCTCTCAAACCTTTATGGTTTGAGAGATATCCGGATATAAAGTTCCCCCGTCCCCTTTCTCATACGTCACGCTCTATCTTGCAGAGGAAGATATTGGTCCAGGGACCGGCGGCAGCTCTTCAGTAGAGCCACAATCGTGAGATCTAAATACGAATACTTGTTTGGAACAGTCTACAAAGTGTGCCTGCAGACCAGGCTCCATTATCGTTATGGGCTCAATTATTTTATTTTTTTGATAGCTACAATATTCCGTTTACTTAACTTGAAGTATTACAATCCCTTTAATGGACTGCTTCTTTCATTTTATTGATAATGGTCATACGCAGCTGTAGAATGTTTTTCCATGAGGCCACAATATAGGAAGATAACACCAGAACCTGTCATTTAGATCATATACACAGTCACTAACCGAGACAATAGCAACAGCACCACCAAACAATATTGAATGCAATGTGTTGGAGAAATTAAATAGATTAACTAGCCAGCTGAAATAAATGGTAAATATATAGGAAACTGGGAGGGATAGTAATGTTTCACAATAAAAGCAGCTCCAATTAATCTTCATAGTATTTGGGCCATGGAGAGTGTTATTTCATTACTGTCAGAGTTGTAGTACAAGAGTAATTGAATGATAAAGTATCCCCCTCAATCTCCTTTTACTGATGTAACACTGCTCACCTCAGAGCAGCAAGACTGTCCGGATGGATCACAGAGAGGGACAATCTTCAGTGATCATAAGGAAAAACGTGTCATGGGGGACAAGGTTTTCCTTATGATCACAGTAAGAAGATTGTCCCTTGCTGTGATCTGTCAGGTCAAGAGACCAGATTCCACATCTGAGGTGAGCAGTGTTACACTAGGTAAAAGGGGCGGGGGGGGATACTTTATCATTCAATTACTCTTGTACTACAATTCTGACAGTATTGAATTAACACTCTCCATGGCCAAAATACTATGAAGGTTAATTGGAGCTGCTGCTTTTGTGAAACATTACTATCTGTTTAAGGGTTCAGATTACCATGAGGTGGGAGCACATGTGGTGTCATGTCTGCCTCCATTGGCCTAACATCCAGGATTGATTGGCAATGTTATATCTTAATTTAAGGCGCAAAAAAAACATTTTCTGACCATAGCAAGTTACATGGCATTTATTATTTGGAAGTGTTAATTCTCCTATAACGATTCCTGAGTCTTTTTTTTCTTTATAAGGAAAAAAAAAAGATAAAGATATCAATCAGGTAATGTGATGCTGTGGAGGTCTGATAAATGACCACCTGCCAGTGTCACACACCTTGTCCCTCGGTCACAGTGTAACTCCCCTCATGAAACCTATGAAATACAAGGGAGTGTTGGCAATGCCAGAAAGAGAAAAATGACAGTCCGTGAGAGAGTGTTTAATTGTCTGGGGAGGAATAAAGATTTTATATTGAAGGGCTCAGGGTGGCAGCTGGAATCATGAATGATGAAAGGACAATTAACAAATTCTCTGTCTCTTTATCGGAACACCGCATATGGCAGTACTTTGTGAAAGTGTGTGTGTGTGATTGAGTGTCTGTATCTGTATGTATGTATGTATATGTTTCCATATGTATGTGTGTGTCTGTCCTACAGTACATTGGTTCACATCTATTTTATTTATTATGCAATTAATAAACACCCACATTTTCGTTTCTTTGTTTTTCTGCTGTTTCCTCAAACCAACTTTTCTATCTCTGGTGACGGCAAAAGACAATTTCCAAATACATCATTCTATTTCATCACTAATTTGCACATTTTTGTAATGACTTACACAATCTACATTTCTACTTACTGGAACAATACTGGGTCACTCCAAATGCATCACAGGGGACAAATATTTACTTTAGAGAAAAGACGAATAAGAGGAGACCTTATCACACTGTACAAGTATATGAGAGGTCCATACAAGGATCTCTGCGTGATCTATTTATTCCAAGGCCTGATCAGGTGACCAGGGCACACCCCTTGAGATTAGAGGAAAGGAGGTTTAGACTTCAGCAGAGGAAGGGGTTTTTTACGGTAAGGTCTGTTAAATTGTGGAATTCTTTGCCCAAGGAGGTTGTTATGGCAGATACAATGGATACATTTAATATAAGATTAGATAAATTTCTTTCCAAAGGGAACATAGAGTTATATTGTTTATTAGTAGGCAGATCAGGAAGGTCTGATAAAGACTAACTTATTTGGTAGCAGGAAATATATAAAATTACTGGGGTATGAGGAGAAGGTTGAACTTGATGGACTTGTGTCTTTATTCAACCTGATTTACTATGTTACTAAATACTAATTCTTATTGATTTACATGCAGCTTTAAACCCCTTGAAAGCTAGAAAGGTCAACAAGCAATGCGTTGGAGACCTCTCTAGCATTCAAGGGGTTAAAAAATCCATTTAAGGTAATTTAGGGATGTTTATGTTTCCCTGTGATGCAGTTGTGGTTTGTTCCAGAATTGCACCTCTGTCGCACATTACATATAACCCAAGGTGTGTTGACAATTGTTTTTTAACCAACTCAGATTTGCACCTCTTTGCATATTACTGAAGCAGTTATCTTTTCCCATGTTTAAATACATAAATGTATAATTCATATATTGAAATACTTATCTAAAATATATTTTGGTACCGGGTAAATTGTGCTACTTTCTCATCCCAGGATGAAATAATAAAAGGGGACGACTGATGAACGATATAACAAATACAAATGCCAAAATAAATTACCAGCATGTCAACAGCAGTCATCAAAACACCATTTGTTTGGCAATTACATTGTGATTTGACAGAATCCACCTCTTTGCTCACATCCATTTTTCAATAAGCACATGTTTTTTGCTAATCCCTTTTTATTCTCCAGAGTCAACGCATGATTTCTCAGGAATCTAAGAAGGTCCTTCTTCTCCCCTGAGTTCCCATGAAAACGTACTAGACTTGGGTGGATGTCTGTGTCTCTTTCTATGTGGGATTGTGGCAAGGAGAACGTCTGCATTCAACTGCCCATGGATGGTTAATTAAGACAGTACTGGGTCCAGGACAATCAGAGGCCTGGCTGGTGAATAGGAGTCTAGACTACAGTTCAAATCCTCTGTCGGAATTTTAACTTGGCCTTGCGTCTGTTCCTCCTGATCTCTCACCCCCCCTTCCCCCTATATCGGCCCCTTACATCTCATTTTCAGTGCTCTCCTTTTCTTTCAATTTTATTTGTTTTGTCCTTAAACAATTCATCTTTTCAAAGGGCTCATCCAGACTGACAGCTAGATTTTATTATTTAGAGTCAAGCACCCGAGTCATTACGGGAAACTCCTCAGTTAGACTAAATATTGCTTTAGTGTTGAAGGGGTTTTAACACTTTATCACATTTTTTTAGCCATTTGATAACCCAGTTGGAATGTTCATTTGTTTCCTTTGAGAACCCAATTGTAATGTTCATTTGTTCTGTTTGAGAACCCAACTAGAATCTCCATTTGTTCTGTTTGAGAACCCAACTAGAATCTCCATTTGTTCTGTTTAAGGACCCAACTGGAATGTCCACTTGAGAACAAAACTGGAATGTCCACTTGTTCCGTTTGTGAACTCAGTTGGAATGTCTATTTAAGAACCCAGCTTGAATGTCCATTTGTTCTGTTTGAGAGTACAATTTGAATGTCCATTTAAGAACCCGATTGGAATATTCATTTGCTCTGTTGGAGAACCCAATTGGCATGGTAATTTGTTCTGTTTGAGATCCCAAATGGAATGTCCATTTAAGAACCCGATTGGAATGGTCATTTGTTCTGTTTGAGTTCCAAATTGGAATGTCCATTTAAGAACCAAACTGGAATGTCAGTTTGTTCCATTTGTGAACTCAATTGGAATGTCCATTTAAGAACCAAACTGGAATGTCAGTTTGTTCCATTTGTGAACTCAATTGGAATGTCCATTTAAGAACCTGATTGGAATGTCCATTTGTTCTGTTTGAGAATCCAATTGGAATGTCCATTTAAGAACCCGATTAGAATGGTCATTTGTTCTGTTTGAGATCCCAACTGGAATGTCCATTTAGGAACCCGAATGGAATGTTCATTTGTTCTGTTTGAGAATCCATTTGGAATGTCCATTTAAGAACCCGATTAGAATGTTCATTTAAAGCAGAACTTTCATCTCAAATAAAGTCGCCCTGCAATAATTAAGCAGGTAGCGACTAGCATTATAATATATCTATTACTTTTCAAAATTACCCGATTGTAAAGCATTAGCTTACCTATGGCAGAGATATATAAAAGTGACAGTATGACGAAGTTAGCCATAAAATGGTGCAATGAAAGTTGTGCAATGCATAACCACATTTGGGCCAACATGTGCTATTCATTACAAGGTTGGTAAAACTTCGAGCAAGAGAATATTTTAAAAGGAGCAAACTGGAACATAAATTACAGCAAATTTGCACCCAAATTGTACCCTACTACAATATGGCCTATCATTTTGTGCAATATAAGATGTCATTTAACGTAGATAAATGTAAGATTATGCATTTGGGCTGTAGAAACAAACTTGCTACATATACACTAAATGGGAAACAACTTGGGAAATCCTTATTAGAGAGAGATTTAGGAGAACTGATAGACAATAGACTTCACAGCAGTGTGCAGAGTCACTCAGCTACTGCAAGAGCAAATAGAGTACTAGCCTGCATAAAAAGAGGTGTAGAAGCAAGGGATGCTAATATTATCCTACCTCTGTATAAATCCTTGGTTAGGCCTCATCTAGAATATGGAGTACAATTTTGGGCGCCTGTTCTAAAAAAAGACATTACTGAACTGGAAAAGGTGCAGAGACGTGCAACAAAACTGATAAAGGGATTGGAGGATCTGAGTTACAAAGAGAGACTAGCCAAACTGGGTTTGTTTACATTACAGAAGAGACGTCTAAGGGGTGATTTGATTACCATTTACACTTATATTCAAGGTAATTACAGAGAACTATCCAATTAATTATCTAAGCAAAGAGCTGAGCTAAGAACAAGAGGTCATCCATTAAGACTAGGGGAAATGAGCTTTCGACTACAACAAAGGCAGGGATTCTTTACAGTAAGGGAAGTAAAGCTATGGAATTCTTTGCCTCGGCATGTTGTGCTTGCAGATAATGCAACTGCTTTCAAAAAGCAATGGATGCCTATCTAGCACAGAACAATACTGAGAATTATGACAGATGGCTTCAATGCAGATATGTTGTTGATCCAGGGAACTGACTGCCATTTGGAGGCAGGAAGGAATTTTTTTCCCCCACTTGGGGCTAAATTGGAAATGGCTCCAGAGGGCTTTTTTTTGCCTTCCTCTGGATCAACAGGGGTGTTTTTGGCATGGGCTGGACTTGATGGACGCATGTATTTTTTCATCCTCATCAACTATGTTACTATGCTACTATAAATTATGTATAAAAATATATATATAATGCATTCACCATTATACATTCATATTGTCACACTAGTTGACTTTTTTTCTCATTTTTAGACTACTTTTATACATACCACCAATGTCTTATGAGATGACTTGTTTAACACACAGCATGCAGAGCAAGTTCAAATAATGCACACTGACGGTAAAAATGGAATCCACACACTGCCCCTATATTACAGCCTATAATACCCTTTTATTACCTGTGCAGTAACTGGGCAAACTGCACTAGGAGAAATGCAACAAGAAGGGTCCATGTATCTCCTCCCCTTGCATCACTGATGCAGTGTGAATCAGCAGATAACATAGTCCTGAAGTTTATCTCAAACCTTCTCACTTCCTGCTTTTGTTTTGTCCTGTGGTCATCATTATCACAAACAGGGCCCTGCTGGGAGGTGAATCCTATTGAAATGTCGCGATCTATTTGGTGACCACGAGAAAGGCGTTTTTAAAAATGTTCCGTGAGTGACATCAGAATGTTCCCCTCATCAAAAGGGTGACATTCTGATGTGGGAAGCTTAACTATGTGGCACAGTACCATGCTTAATTTATCAGACTGAAACAGGCAGGGGACTGACCTGTCTGTAGTCAACAAACACAACATTGTGCCGTATCCCTGTATCTCCTCTGTGTGCATAGGCTGTAGCCCAACGCCACGGTGTGTCTTCCTTATTTTCCCCTCTGTTCTGTCCCACTTCTCTACCACTATTTCCTGTCATCTTCAACCAGCCACTCGGGCCGCGTCCACAGATTCAATCAATAGGGCGCAATGCCAGGAAGTCAGAGATCAGAGGAGGCTAAGATGGACCAGACCTGGGCACACCTATTTATGTTTGTTTCAAAATGATAAGGGTCCATTTAAAAACTGGAAATTGTTGTGTTTGTTGACAACAGACAGGTCAGTCCCCTGCCCATTACATTCAGATATATTAAGCATGGTTCTGTGAGACATCGTCAAGCTTGCAACAGCAGAACGTTGGACTTTCGATGCGGGCAACATTCTGATGTTGCTCTTTTCATTCAGGAAACATTTTTAATGCATCTTTCTCATGGATACCAAATAGATGGTGACATTTGTATAGTGAACCCTGAGAGGAGGAAGTCTGAGATAAAATGCTTGCTTATTCTGTATTTGTCATGGCAGGGGAGGCCTGGAATGGATGAGTTTAAATCTCAGGTGTCCCTAGACTAGGCATTCTATGTGTCCTTTGCTCCACAAATTTGCTTCCCATGAGCCCAGCTCCATCCACTGAAACCTGGAATAGATACCATAACAGGTTATAAGATACATGAACAAAAACCTCAACCGTTATGCAAAGAGCTGAGCTAAGAACAAGAGGTCATCCATTAAGACTTGAGGAAAGGCGCTTTCGACTAAAACACAGGCAGGGATTCTTTACAGTAAGGGCGGTAAGGCTATGGAATTCTTTGCCTCGGGATGTTGTGCTTGCAGATAATGTAACTGCATTCAAAAAAGCAATGGATGCCTATCTAGCACAGAACAATATTGACAGTTATGACAGATGGCTTCAAAGCAAATAGGATATTGAGCCGGGGAACTATTTGACACACACACACACACACACACACACACACACACACACACACACACACACACACACACACACACACACACACACACACACACACACACACACACACACACACACACACACACACACACACACACACACACACACACACACACACCTACACTGGAAATTGCTCCAGAGGGCTTTTGTGTTGCCTTCCTCTGGATCAACGGGAGTGTTATTGGCATGGGCTGGACTTGATGGACGCATGTCTTTTTTCGGCCTTATCTACTATGTTACTATGTCTCCAAAGTAACGTAATGACCTGGAGACCTCTACAACACCAAGGAGTTAAAAAGGATTTGTAAGCAGGTGAATAAGCTAGCTCAGAGCTGGAATCCATTGCAGCTGATAAATGGTATCACTGGTAGATTCCTACTGAAGTCTATGGGTGGGCGGGTTTGTAGATAAAACCATTGAAAGTTATCACCTGCAATGAAATCCAGGCCTAAATCAGCATACAAACTGGACAATAAACAGGCTATAGTAAATCAGGAGCAGGTGTCTGATGGGTGGTGACTTATATTTGCTCTGGCCACCACCCATAACTTGGAATGTGGGAGTGGCTTGCAAAACTGAGGCACCACCCCTTGTTCCGCTGTCCACTATTAGTCATAGAACCACATATACACTGTCTGACACCCCAGCCTTGTTCCACTGTCCATTGGTAGTCATAGACCCACGCATACACTGTCTGACACCCCAGCCTTGTTCCACTGGTAGTCACAATTCCACACCTACACTGTGTGACACCCCAGACTTGTTCCACTGATAGTCACAGAATCACACATACACTGTCTGACACAACAGCCTTGTCTCACGCGTACTCACAGAGCCATATGCACAGTGTCTGACACTGCAGTCTTGTTCCACTGTCCACTGATAGTCATAGACCCAAAAATACACTTTCTTGACAACCCAGCCTTGTTGTACTGTTCAAGGGAAATCACAGAACCACAGATACACTTTCTGACACCACAGCCTTGTCCCACTGGTAATCACAGAAAACATATACACTGTCCGACACCCCAGCCTTGTTCCACTGGTAGTCTCAGACCCACACATACACTGTCTTACACCCCAGCCTTGTTCCATTTGTAGTCACAGAACCACACATACACTGTCTGACACCCCAGCCTTGTTCCACTGGTAATCATAGACCCACACATACACTGTCTGACACTCCAGCCTTGTTCTACTGGTAGTCACAGAACCATACAAACACTGTCTGACACCCCAGCCTTGTCCCACTGGTAATCACAGAACCATATATACACTGTTTGACACTACAGCCTTGTTCTACTGGTAGACACAGAACACATACACACTGTATGATACCACAGCCTTGTCTTATTGGCAATCACAGAATCACACATGCACTCTCAGCCTTTACAGGCTTGTTCTACTATCCAACATTACTGAAATTTGTTCAGTGAAAGCCCTTGCACAACTTCAGGTAACTCAGAGTTGAGGACCACTGAACCAATAAAGATTAATAGTTTGACCTCTAAAGTGATTGTTAGGGTCCAGCCTCACACACTGAAGACCCTGGTAAATCTCTGTCCACTGCCAGTGTAGGAGATTTGGTTTAACAAGACATCCCTTTTAAATTCTTCTAGGAAAATTCCTCAAGCTTTGTGAGACTTAAACGATATGATCAACTGCTTCTCCGCAAAAGAGGCCCGTACATTAAACCTAGTAGCAGGTTCAGAATGTCTTCCAAATCGAAGGAGTCATCATCGTTTTGCTTCCTGAAGTAAAGAACCATTATTGGGTGAAACATCAAGAAGCTAAAAAGGTAATTGAGAGTTGTGTTTCCAAAAAGGGTTATCAAGGCCTACAAATTCATGTCTACTGATAAACTGTGTTTGTGTGATTTTATTCCCAACACTTCCTATAGGGCACTTTGATGGAAGGAACCCACCCCCCAACATACACACACATGGAAGAACCCCCACCAAACTCTCTCTCTCTCTCTCTCTCTCACACATACACAGTGAAGGAGAAACTTTGACTCAGATACAATACATTCCGGAACTCTCCCTCTCCTTGATGATCTGCAATGCACAATGCGTCTGCTCAGCAGGTGAAGCCAAGTGTGAAAGCTGGTATGAAAACTCATTATTGGGTGAATATAGGTTTGGAAATTTAGCATTGTGAGAAACTCAATAGTTTGTAATGAAGGTGTAAGCACTTAATAGAATGTTAGGTTCACGCAATGGTAAGTTAATATAATAGAATATCAAAATTGTGTGATGATAATTTAATCTCGGACACTCACATGTAGGTTTTCATTAACCCTTAGGATATAAGACAAGTTGGCAATGACCTATGGAGCAATGAGCTGGAAACCATTCTAGAATCCAAGGGATTAAGTGCGCCCCTTTACTTTGGCCAGGGGCATTAGCGTCTTAAAATGTCCTGTCACCTTAAGGTAAGTTTAGTTAATCTTAGAGAGAAGTAAAAACTTCCTCACTCACTTGGGTGAGTCTAATAGCACAGAGCGGGGTAAGCTGGCTCTGGAACAGAACTAATAAACATTCCGTGCAGGGAATTAACAGAATGTCATCAAAACAAAAAGATGTATTTCTCAAAATCTATTTATTTTACAGAAAATTGGCTAGTACGATATATATTGACTTTACAATGCGTTGCATACTCCTCTGGCACTCAAAGATTTAACTGTCTTTAAAACAAACTAAACTTGTCTTAAAGGGATAGTAATACTTCGTTTTATCTTTATTTTATTTTGTAGGCATTAAAAAAAACACGAAGAACGATATACGTCTGATCTCTCAAACCTTTATGGTTTAAGAGATATTCACAAGCAAAGTTTCCCCCTCCTGCCCCTTTTACCTAGTGTACGCCGTCTCAGATGTGGAATCCAGTCCATAGACCAGACAGATAACAGAAGGGGACAATCTTCTTCCTATGAGAACAATAAAAGCCCTGCCTCCTTGACAAGTTTTTCAGGTTTTTCCCTTATCTTAATTGAAGATTGTCCCTCTCTGCAATCTACCTGGGCACTTCCCTTCTGATCTGGCTGAGCAGTGTTACATCAGTAAAAGGGGCGGGAGGGGGATACTTTATCATTGAATTACTCTTGAACTATAACTCTGACAGTGTTGAAATAACACTCTCCAAAATCCAAACACTATGATGATTAATTAGAGCTGATTTTATTATGAAACATTACTATCCCTTTAAGATCACTTTAAGAAGGCCCACCATTTTATACTTTGCCCGGGTAGATTAAAACAGTACTGGTTTATATCTGGGCCAGGCAGCATAATTTACACCCTGTCAAAATTCTCCCAGCTAGTCCTTGGTTAAAGCCCTCCACTTAGGTAGCAATGCTCTGAACCCAGTGTGAAAAGCCAGTGATTAAACCACAGAGCTTTACAATTAAGTGTGAGTAGGAAATTGTTGCCGAGTTTCCATGACAATAAACCAAAATTATATAAAAGAATCAGTAATTATGGGTAAGTAAACATTAAGGGCTTTCTTTCAGCGAGGACTTAGGAAATACGTAGGGACGATTTCAATGCAAATTTCCATCGCCGTTCATTGTAAGAGACAAAAGTGCTTTTCTGTTCATATGGGCCAAAGACTTGCCTTATAGTGAAATCTAGACATTTTCTGGAAAGAAAAGATCTTTTGCTCTCCCTCTTTGAGGTAAAATAACATCTTATTCTCAGTCTTAAACTGTTTCTACACAGAAATTACTTGTAAATTGAGTTATTTTGACACTTGGTTGCGAGGTCAGTTGGTAATTTAAAGGGACAATAATGTTTCATAATAAAAGCAGCTCTACTTAATCATCATCGTATTTGGGCCATGGAGAGTGTTATTTCAATACTGTCAGAGTTGTAGTTCAAGAGGAATTGAATGATAAAGTATCCCCCTCGTTCCCCTTCTACTGATGTAACACCATACCTGGGAACTTCCAGTTGAGGGCCAGGGGGTGACAAAAATGGCGCTAATCGCGTCAAAAAGGGGCGAGGCTTGCCGCGAGTGGGGGGGGGGACTTAACCCTTTGTGTGCCAGAGTGGTACGGAATGCATAATGCATGCCTTACCACTCTGGCACTCAGAGGGTTAAAGGTGTCACACAGAAGGCTGGGGACTGAGTATCAGCAGGAGAAAAAGCGGATGTGGCAGAGTTTCAATAGAAACTCTCCACATCCGGAGGAATCAGCCTCTGCCCCGGAGACCCGGTAAAGTTCTGTCAGAACCGGAGTCTCCGGGGCAAATCCGGAGAGTTCCCAGGTATGTGTAACACTGATCAGCTTAGAGCAGCAGGGAGTGTCCAGGTAGATTGCAGAGAGGGACAATCTTCAATTAAGATAAGGGAAAAAGCTGAAAAACCTGTCAAGGGGGGCAGGGCTTTCATTGTTCTCACAGTAAAAATATTGACCCTTGATGTGAGCTGTTTGGTCCATGGACTGGATTCTACATCTTAGGGGAGATGGCTTACACTAGGTAAAAGGGGTAGGAGGGGGATACTTTATCATTCAATTACTCTTGTACTACAACTCTGACAGTAATGAAATAACACTCTCCAAAGTCCAAATACTATGAAGATTAATTGGAGCTGCTGTTTTTGTGAAACATTACTATCCCTTTAAGGTTGATTCAAGCTATGATTTAACGTACTCAAAGGATTCCTCTAAACAGTTCATTACTGCTGAATTTTCTCCAGCCAGTTTTAGAGTCAACGTTTCTGCTTATACAGAAGCCTTCATCAACATTGCTTTTTTTTAATTTATTTGGAGTTATTTGGCGGTCAGAGCTGGGATTGCACGATACAATCTTACGTTTTATGTTCTAAATAAAAAAATTAGCAATTCTAGGGCAAACCATGTGTACAGTAGGGGTTCCCAGAGTCTTAAATGGCTTTTAAACCACTTAAACTCTAGCGATGTCTCCAACGGATTGCATCATAATCTGATGGAGGCCGCTGTAGCATTCAAGGGGTCAAAATACTCCATTTAACCCCTTAGTGACATATGACATGCCAGGACGACACGCCGGTTTCGGCACTTCCTGGAGCATCATGGAATTCTGGGATGGCAACGCAGTCACATGCTGATTTGCCATCCCAGAATTTTTTAGGGAAACAAAAATCTCAGCGGTCCTTAAAGTGGAACTAACACCCATAGTGACGTCCGCACACCTGCACTGTCAGTCCCAGCCGGGTCTAGGAGGCGTTGCTAGGAGACGTTCGGTTCTGGAAGGGACTGGCAGCGCAGGTGCGCGGATGTCCCTACGGCAAGATGTCCGCACTCCGTCCTGATGTCAGTGCAGGAAGAATAGCGAATTCTCTTTAATCTGGTAATAATTCTGGTGACTAGCACTACTGATCAGCTAGTCGCCAGATGGGGAATTATATGGGGCAATGGTCTTATTGGGTGGTAGTTCCGCTTTAACGGCCACTCCCACACCGGATCAGGTGATTGTTAAGGGGTTAAACTACGAAAATGTGTTTTTTACCCCATAATAACTTTCCATTTTTGATCTGACATAATGCCATAAGATTATGTATATATGAGGACAATAACAGAGAAGAAATTAACAAAAAAAACTCTTGCTGAATACTCTGGTCTAAACATAAACATGGACTCTAACACTGAGATGATAATTCAGCACTATGAATTTTAAAGCGGAATTCTGTGAGTACCTATCTGCTCTGCTTATAAATAAATTAAAAACATAAAAATAGGGTGCGTTTCTCCTGGGAAGACGAGACTTAAGCTTTCCCTCTGGGGTTACATAAAATTTTTTTCAACCTCTTAACCCTTCGAGTGCCAGAGGGGTACGGAACGCATTGCAAAGCAATGCGTCGCGTACCCCTCTGGCATTCGAAGGGTTAAACTTTTTTTTTTTTTTTTTTAATCAGGAAATTACTGGTAAATTGAGCTATTTTGACACGTGTTCGCGGGGTCAGTAGGCAATAGAATGCTGAACCCAATCTATGGTTTAACAAAATATTTCCCATTGTGCGCTTTTCCTTGCGACAATAAACAACGAGACCTTTGAAAAAAATACCTAAATGCCAGGTCTTTCAATGTATCGACGACATAATGATAGATAACTTGATGCTTGCTTGTTTACGGACAGAGCAACTCGAAGGATATAAGAGCGATAGAAAACAGGACCCATAAGGTCATATTCCAGAAGCCAGATAGGAGCCTCATTGGGCAAGATGTCTGTAGCATAAAAAAAAGGCAAATTATTTAAAAGGGAGTTTCTCCATACCTCCCAACATTTCAAATTGCCAAAGAGAGACAATTGTGTTTTAGGGGGTGTTTCTGGGGGTGTGGCTGGTGGGCAGGGCATTAACGAGAATTTTTAGTCTGTTTCATGACCTATTGACACCTCATTGTGTAACCTAATAAATGACTTTTAACAAGCCCAAAGTATTTTATTTACACAGACTAATTTATAAACACATATACTGATGTTTAAAGAATGTGAGTTTTATTGCTGTGGAGCAATGTAATACACTTATATACACACACCTCACA
The DNA here is from genome assembly GCA_037306005.1 of Rhinophrynus dorsalis. Taxonomy (NCBI): domain Eukaryota; kingdom Metazoa; phylum Chordata; class Amphibia; order Anura; family Rhinophrynidae; genus Rhinophrynus; species Rhinophrynus dorsalis. Next base: position 9,491,801 of record CM074728.1, read on the forward strand.
GTCTGATTTCCTAAAAAGAGGGACATTAGAGTGGGAAAGAGGGACAGTGGGATTTGGGTCTAAAAGAGGGTCTGTCCCTCCTAAAGAGGGACACTTTGGAGGTATGTTTCTCTACCTTGAATACTAGACAGGTCTCCAGTGCATTGTGAAGGAATCAAAAGGGTTAACTAAGGACCAGCGGTCCCGGAACCTTACCTTCCTTTAAAGGAGCAGTAAACTTTTTTTTTATGAAAACACATATTTTGTAGATCATTTCCTGTTGAATTAAACAAGGTCACTCCCATCGCTGTCAGATGTTTTATTCAAAATTTATAGCAGTTGAAATAATCAGGAAGTGAATTTACTGTGTTTACTTCCTGATAGTTCTAACTGACAGGAAGTGAATTTACTGTTTACTTCCTGATAGTTCTAACTGACAGGAAGTGAATTTACTGTATGTTTACTTCCTGATGGTTCTAACTGACAGGAAGTGAATTTACTGTGTTTACTTCCTGATAGTTCTAACTGACAGGAAGTGACTCAGCAGTTTCTATCCCATTCTTTGGAGAACTGTATGTCACTAACTTTTCTGACTGTCCTAACAGAAAATCTAATTAGAATTTGACCACTAGAGGACACTGCTAATGTGAAAAAACATGGGGTTAAACTGTAATAACTCTGGAAATATAAATCTCTCGGCAGTGGGAGTACCCTTATTTTACTCAGTAGGAAAATCCCTACAATATATATCTTTTCATAAAAAACGTTTTCTGCTCCTTTAAGGACCGCTTTGAATTATGCTAACGCTCCGGCACACGTGACCTGTTACATGTACTGGTGCTGTGCACGTGTGTCTGAGAAAGACCATTCCTGTCTTGGAGCAGTCAATTTCACACCTTTTTTTACTTACAGGAGAGCTGTAAGTAAAAAGTATGTGATGTGCCAGGACCATCACCGGTCCTTAAAGGGGAACGATCACCCCAGATAAAGTCCCCCCCAATAATTAGCCATCTAGAGATTAGCTTACCAGTAGTCACATTATCCAGCCTAATTACTGCGTTAGTCAGGAATCCTACTTCTGCAGAGACTGACGGCCAGGCAACAGAGCTAACGTTTTTGCTTACAAACATCAGTGCGCCTGCGCTGTTAGTTCCAGTCTCCTCTAGGAGGCATTGTATGGTACCTTAAAGGGACAGTAATACTTATAATGGGCGCCTGCGCCATCAGTCCCTTCTGGTACCTTAAAGGGATAGCAATACTTATAATGTAGAAGCAAATATGTTATAGGGTTTATACCCCTGAGTAAAACAAGAGTACTCCCTCTGCTGAAAGGTGTTTTATTCCAAAGTTAATACAGCTCAAACATGAATTTTTTAGGTGCAGTATCACAGTGGCCTGAAATGGCACAGTGGTGCTGTTGCTATACCATCCTATGGACCAGTGGTTCTCAACCCATGCCTTCAGTGGCTACTAACAGGCCAGGATTTGAGAATTTCCTTTTAAGAGCACAGGTGAGTTAATCAATATGACTGAGCCTCTGATCAACACACCTGTGTTCTAGCAGGGAAATTCCTAAGTCCTGGCCTGTTAGTGGCCACTGAGGGCACGGGTTGAGAACCACTGCTATGGACAGCTCTGGTCAGTTGACCGTAAATCTCCATAGGATGGTGTAGCAGCAGCGTCACTGTACAGTTTGAGGCCACTGTGATATTGCACGTAAAAAATACAAGTTTGAGATGAAATAACTTATGAATAAAACACCTCTCAGCAGTGGGAGTCCCCTTATTTTACTCAGGAGGATAAACCCTACGACATAATTAGTTTTACATTTCAAGTATTGCTATCCCTTTAAGGTACCAGAAGGGGCTGACAGCGCAGGCGCCCAGATGCCTCTAAAGTGCTGTTGCCTGGCAGTCAGGCATTTCTGACTAATGCACCAATTAGGCTTGATAAAATGACTACTGGTAAGCTTATCGCTAGATAGCTAATTATTGGGGGGGACTTTATTTGGGGTGATAGTCCCTTCTTAAGGGAAAAAAAAGGTGACAGTCCTGACACGTCACAGGGTCATTACGGAGTTAAAGGTATTGATTGAAATGGGGCTTTACGGAACTAGGACATTTCTAGACCAAACCAATTTTACCATAAGCAAAAACACATATATTCCCATTGATTTATAAGGGGATTTTTCACACCTGCTTGGATGCTAGAAACACAGAGACATAGAATTTGGTGGCAGATAAAAACCACTCGGCCCATCTAGTCTGCCCATTTTCTTACTGTAAAAACCTCAAAACTTATTAGGTCCTTGGCCTTGTTTTATGTTAAAGACAGCCTTATACCATGCATGCTTACATTCCCTCACTATATTAACCTCTACCACTTCTGCTGGTAGGCTATTCCACTTATCCACTACCCTCTCAGTGAAGTAAAACTTTCTTACATTACTAAACCTGTGTCCCTCTAGTTTTAGACTAAGGCCTCTTGTCCTAACATTTTTACTCCTGTGAAATGTACTTCCATCCTGCACTTTGTTGAATCCCTTCATGCATGTGAATGTGTCTATCATATCCCCTCTCTCTCTTCTCTCCTCCAAGCTATACGTGTTCAGATCCTTTAGTCTATCCTGATATTTCTTATCCTGTAAACCAGTCACCATTTTAGTAGGCCTTCTCTGAATTTTCTCTAGAGTATCTGTATCCTTTACATTGCACAGAAAACCCTTGGAGACATCTTTCGCATTCAAGGGGTTAAAGTAGCGCTGATGGAGCAGCTGCAGAACACCGAGGCGCAGACAACTTTAGAGGCCCATTTTAAATGCTGACAACAGAAAATGTTTAGGATTTTTAGTAGTCTCCGTAAAATGGGTGGCCAAAATTGTTTTGCGCAAGGGCACCTTCCACTGTCTAGCATTTAAGGGGTTAAATTCCCTATGTGAATCAATGTGAATTTGGGGATTTTCTATTCTATATTTTTCCCCTATCTAGCAGTTGACGTTTCCTGAATGTGGCCCATAATCCTCTGCTTCCAGCTGCAGAAGCAGAGCCTGCAGCGCAGTGAAGGATGGGTCAGCATCCATATGGAGGAAACGTTAACCTTCTGAGTACCAGTGACACTGAGTATCCCCCCCCCCGGCTCTTGCGGCGGTCAAATACAGTCAACCAATCTGCATACACAATCGAACCACATGCACAACGTAACATGGAGCAACTTTGGTGAAAAATAATTGCACCCTAAAGGATTAATTAAATGTCTACAAACACCCATTGACTGAAATTGAGAATTGAATCCCTGCGCTATGCGTTGGAGGCCTCTCTTGCATTCAAGAGGTTAAATACCCTGTTTAGATCACAGGGAATTTGTATTGGTCCCCCATGGTGACAGCGCTTTGCCCCAGAAATATCACAAGGCTCTTAAAGTGTTAAGAAGCTAATGTATGGCAGAGGGCAGGATTTCAATTCCCTGCCGCATTTGTGTAGGAGGCTACATGGAAGTCCCCCCCCTTTTAACCCCTTCCTCACAAGACGCCAGGGGGATAAAGAAACTCCGCTCTGCGCCGTGAAATTGTTATCCAAGGTTTTCCCATCCCTTTCTCAAGGCCACAGAAGGATTGCTGGAAGATGCTGATTAGAGACGGATAACACTTAGACTGAGCCAGAGGCTTACATGAAAAGGGCAGATAAATATATGGGAATTTCTGCACTCAGCTTGGATAATGGAATATATTATTAAAAAGGGGGGGGGGATATATGGAAAAAATGCTAAGTCTGGGATGCTTAAAAAAATAAGGACCAGAAGGTCACTCCCTTCACATAGGGAATCCCTACTGGAGCGATGGGGTTGCCATAGTAATTCTAAAACCTCCCATCCCCTATAATTTGCATCCCATGTTCATAATTAAAGGATCTCACAGTAAGAACCTTGGGATAATTCCAAAAGGGTTCCTTAACACCTCGTTTGCTGGCGAGACTCATCATTTGAGTCTAACATTGATGGATTGGGTGAACATTTAGCTGTCTTGAGGTTTGCATAAAAAAAAAAAAAATAAGATTGTGCGGCTGATGTACTAACATTAATTTGAGTAATTCTGGTGCAAATCAATTGTGCCGTAAGGGACAAAAAAACTCCCATAATTCCAGCTGATTAAAAAGCGTCTTTTATCCGCTTGAATACCAGCCTGTTCTCCGACACAATGCATTGGAGAATTCTCTAGCACTCAGTGGGTTAAACACCCCATTAGAATCAAGTAGTATTTTTAATTTTTGCCCTTATGATGTATTTGGGTTGTCTAGAATTGCCCCATACCTATTGTACAGCACTGAAGAATTAGTTGGCGCTATACAAATAAAGAATAACAATCAATATATATAATTTGCTAGGATTCGTCGCTCCCTGTGTGCGTAACAAGCACATTCGCAGTGGAGACTGCCCGAACGATGCAGTCATGCACAGTAGAGACTGGCGGAACGATGCAGTCATGCACAGTAGAGACTGGCGGAACGATGCAGTAATGCACAGTAGAGACTGGCGGAACGATGCAGTCATGCACAGTAGAGACTGGCGGAACGATGCAGTCATGCACAGTAGAGACTGGTGGAACGATGCAGTCATGCACAGTAGAGACTGGCGGAACGATGCAGTAATGCACAGTAGAGACTGGCGGAACGATGCAGTCATGCACAGTAGAGACTGGCGGAACGATGCAGTCATGCACAGTAGAGACTGGCGGAACGATGCAGTCATGCACAGTAGAGATTGGCGGAACGATGCAGTCATGCACAGTAGAGACTGGTGGAATGATGCAGTCATGCACAGTAGAGACTGGCGGAACGATGCAGTCATGCACAGTAGAGACTGGTGGAATGATGCAGTCATGCACAGTAGAGACTGGCGGAACGATGCAGTCATGCACAGTAGAGACTGGTGGAACGATGCAGTAATGCACAGTAGAGATTGGCGGAATGATGCAGTCATGCACAGTAGAGACTGGTGGAACGATGCAGTCATGCACAGTAGAGACTGGTGGAATGATGCAGTCATGCACAGTAGAGACTGGTGGAATGATGCAGTCATACACAGTAGAGATTGTCGGAACGATGCAGTCATGCACAGTAGAGACTGGTGGAACAATGCAGTCATGCACAGTAGAGACTGGTGGAATGATGCAGTCATGCACAGTAGAGACTGGTGGAATGATGCAGTCATGCACAGTAGAGATTGTCGGAACGATGCAGTCATGCACAGTAGAGACTGGTGGAACAATGCAGTCATGCACAGTAGAGACTGGTGGAATGATGCAGTCATGCACAGTAGAGACTGGTGGAATGATGCAGTCATGCACAGTAGAGATTGTCGGAACGATGCAGTCATGCACAGTAGAGACTGGTGGAACAATGCAGTCATGCACAGTAGAGACTGGTGGAATGATGCAGTCATGCACAGTAGAGATTGTCGGAACGATGCAGTCATGCACAGTAGAGACTGGCCGAACGATGCAGTCATGCGCAGTAGAGACTGGCCAAACGATGCAGTCATGCGCAGTAGAGACTGACCAAACATGCCAGCCTCCATCCAGAGCGGGGCACTTCGAATAGCCCACCGCCTGTCTCCGCTCTGGGGCAGCAGCCAAGGCCGCTGTGTGGCACTTTGCCCCATGTACATGGGCATTTATACTAGTAATAATAACAGTGCAACATCTGACATCTAACATCTACAGAATGAGAATTTTCGACACGTGCTTATCAAAAACAATGTATTTTTTGGTGCAAACTGGATGCAATCGAACGCAAAGGTCTGTTTCCCTTGACTGAATATCAGTGTCAGCCATCCATGCAAGAAACAAATTGCAGACGGAATTTTGGCATTTAGATTTTGATACAACAGGTCGGTGGTTTGCAGCCAGGGTACTGTGGCACTTAGGGATGCTACAAAAATTCACTCTAGGTGCCCCTAGTTTGTAGGAAGACTTTTACAAAAATGTTATGTTATATGTTAGGTCTGAAATGTATACCTCCCAAGTGTCCCTCTTTAGGAGGGACAGTACCTCTTTGAGACCCAAATCCCTCTGTCCCTCTTTTCTACCCCTTTTATCCCTCTTTTTAGGACATCAGAATGAATGGTGTGTATTACATTGCTCCACAGCAATAAAACGTACATAAATGTGTTGTAAATTGTCAGTATATGTGTTTATACTTTAATACGAGCAATTAAAATACTTTGGTCTTGCTCTAAATCATTTATCAGTTACACAAAGAGGTGCAGGTGGGTCAAGAAATATCTTATAAATTCTTAGTAATGCCCCACCTACCAGCCACGCCCCCAGCAACACCACCTAAAACAGAAGTGTCCCTCTTTCACCATTTGAAATGTTGGGAGGTATGGAAATGTATTTTTTTTTTTTTATAAATATAAAGCTCTTATGTATCAATGCAAGCGAGATACATTCCGGGTCAAACCAAACTGTACTCACAGATGAGAAAAAAAACATCCCATTTCAAAGCAATGCCATGAACACCTCTCCAGCCCTTAACCCCTTTGAGTGCCAGAGGGGAACGCAACACATTGCAAAGCAATGCGTTGCATACCCCTCTGGCACTCATAGGGTTAAAGGGTTGTGGTAATGCCCGATAGATAGTGCAGATATGGCAGACACACATCCCATGCCATCTTTCACACAAACAGCGCTGACTTCTGTTGTTATGGAAACACACAGGTTGATCCGAGAGATCCTTGTTCCCAACAGTGAACTAAATAAAGAAAAAAAAAAAGCGTTTCGGGATGTGGGAGGCTCTAACATGGCCGTACAGTGGCATTAGGCTGCCAGCGACAAACCAGCGGCCCTTAAAGGAGAACTACCATCTAATAATAACCCCCATTTTCCTTACTCTTGCCAGAAAAAAATTATGAATTTTACCCTTGTTCTCAGGGGCGGATTTTCCAACAGGCAGAGTAGGCCATTGCCTAGCGCTCCAAATTTTGAGGGGTGGTGCCTCAACACTGGCCACACCCACAGTCTGTATTGTGGGTGTGGCCAGATGAATCTGATTGTCCCTGCACCAGTTATATACACCTTTACAGGCTATTATTCACCTCTTGGATGCGAGAGAGATCTCCAAACCATTGCTGAGCATGACAAGGTAACGGACATGGAATGATTGAAGGTGTTATCTCCTGCACAAAGGCAAAATTCATAGGGGCTATTAGGATTTGCTGACCACAGCAAGTTAATCAGAGGGTCAGGATTACGAGGTATAATTTCTTCTCTAATCATTGTCATGCTAATTCCTAAGCAAGAACTATTTTTTTTTGTACATCAGATACTAAGACTAGATTATCTGTTTAACCCCTTGAGTGCCAGAAAGGTATCAAATGCACCTCCTAATAATTACCCTTCACAAACTTTAATCCGGACAGAAAATCCAAACGGCCCTTATGAATAATATGGTGAAGAAGCCATTTTTTTTCCTGGTGGATAAAGGTCTATGATAGGAGATATATAAATAGCCTTCTTAGGGTGAGTTTAACCCCTTAACGACCCTTGACGGTCCTAGCACGTCATGGGTAGATTTGCGTTACGGACCCATGACGTGCCAGGACCGTCATGGAATTCATGGCTCCCCGTGCGGCTGCACATCGCTCATGGGGCCCTGAACCGTATGCGGACACTAAAAAAAAACAAAAAAACAAACAGTCCGTGGTCCTTAAGTGACAGCCTCATGCACGGTCGGCCGCCCTTAAGGGGTTAAGAACTGTCGCTGAAGTTCATAATATTCAGTCATATTTATAAAGAATTAAAGTCAAGTTTATAAATATGTCTACCTGAGAATTTTATGAATATTCTATGAATATTTGCAAAGGAGAATATTTTTCCGCATAAGTGGCTGCCACTCTATACTTCCATTAAGGACAGGTTATAACTGGTGTTAAAGGAATAGTAATACTTAAATGTAACTATTTTAAATATGTTGAGATTAAAAATATGAATACGATAAGGTATGTTCCATCTCTCAAACTTTTATAGTTTGAGAGACGAAGAATGTAAAGATCCTGTTTTGCAGAAGTCTGCCATCTAGCTGAAAAAAGCAAATTCTGGTCCCGGGACTGACCTGCGGCTCTTCAGCAGAGCCGTGATACTGAAATCTAAAAAGAAATACTTCATTGGAACGGTCTACAAAGTGTGGCTGGTTTTCAAGCACACTTTGTAGACCATTCCAATAAAGTGTTTATTTTTAGATTTCGGTATCTCGGCTCTGCTGAAGAGCCGCCTTGTGTCGGTCGACACGCATCTCCTGCTGTCGGTTTCACAGCTGACATCAGTGAAGGGGGAACTTTAAAACATTATATCTCTCAAACCATAAAGGTTTGAGAGATAGGACTTGCACCAATCAATTTCTTTTTGCATTATCTACAATACTACTTTTTATTAATTTAAGCCATTACTATCACTTTAAATGGGGGTTTCAGACATGCAAAAGATAAGAGAGGTATTCTGTGCTTTGTGAAGCAATGCATCAGAAACTTCTCTAGTATTCAAGAGTTGAAAACCCCGTGGTGCAGTTGGTTTGTTCCAGCATTGCACTGGTTCTTCTTAGGCCATCAGTCAATCTGAGTTATTCTGCTATTAATCGGATACCATTCCATGCTAAACTAGGCCATGTTAGTGCAGTGGTTCTCAACCAGTGGTCGTGGCACTTTAACATGCCTTCAACAGCAGGTTAGGGTGCCCCACTTTTTCTATGAAGACTTTAAAAGGATAGTGATACTTAAAATGTAAAAAAATATGTTGCAGGGTTTATCCCCCCGAGTAAAACATGGGTACTCCCACTGCTGAAAAGAGGATTTTAGTCTTACCTTTTCTCTTGGTCCATACAGGTTACTGGTAACTTTGGGTAGGTGATCTGCCCCTTTAAGTAGGCAGGAACAATTCTAGAAATGACTGAGGGGGTGGAGCCTACCTTCCCTCCTTGGCTGCAGCTAGCCAACCAGCTCCTGAAAGATTTGAGAAACTGACTATTGACTAGATAGTGGAAGGAAAGAAGACTCCTGTGAGCGTGACCCTGAAGGACCCCCACGTTCTGCCACAGGAGAGCCAAGCATGGTCCCTTGACAGGGTGGGAGACCAGTAACCTGTATGGACTAAGAGAAAAGTATTTAACAGGTAAGGCTAAAATCCTCTTGTCTCTGTCGTCCAATACAGGTCACTGGTAACTTTGGGATGTCCAACCATTGAGTTCCCCAGAAGCGGGAAGTAAGGCAAGGACCAGGCGCAAGGCCCCCAAAGTCACCAGAGCAGATATGAACCATCAGATCAGAGATAGCCCAACAAACAATGAAGTGTCAACGGATACTAAACAGGGGTAACAACACCCCAGGAACTGTTACACAGCACACTGAACTAGAGCCAACAGGGCTCAAAAGTGAAGGAAGCACCAAGAACCGAAGAAGATCCTAGACAGGCAAGACTGCCTCCAGGATTTTCCTCCCAAAGCTGGCGTCAGCCGATGCCAGCACATCAACATGGTAATGCTTCAAAAAGGTTTGCACAGACGACCAAGTGGCAGCCTTGCACAACTGATCAGCAGAGGCCTAATTCTTGTAAGCCCAAGAGGCCCCAATAGATTGAGTAGAATGAGCCGTGACCCTGAAGGGGACAGGTTTCTTCCTCAGCTCATAAGCCTTATGAATAGTGGATTTGACCCTCAGGAATGATGAACAGAGCATCTGATTGCCTGATAGACTCAGTGCGATGTACATTAATTCTTGAGAAAACGCACCATGTCTTAACAAGTGGAGATCCCTCTCCTTGTCAGAGGTGGGGTCAGGGCAGAAAGAGGGCACCACAATCTCCTGATTGATGTATAACTCCGAAACCACCTTGGGAATAAACTTCTGAGAGGTGCGGAGCACTGCCTTGTCCTCATGAAACACCAAAAATGGTGTTCTACAGGACAGAGAATGCAACTCTGCAACACGGCAAACAGACACGATCGCCAGGAGAAAGGCCATTTTCCATGTCAGAATGCGTAGAGGAATAGTAGCCAAGGACTCAAAGGGAGGGCGCTGAAGAACACCCAGAACCAGATTCAGATCCCACTGAGGAGCAGGAGCCTTAAAGGGATAGTAATACTTCGTTTTAACTTTATTTTATTTTGTAGGCATTACAAAAACATGAAGAACGATATAAGTCTTATCTCTCAAACCTTTATGGTTTGAGAGATATTCACAAGCAAAGTTCCCCCTCCCGCCCCTTTTACCTAGTGTAAGCCATCTCTTCTCAGATGTGGAATGCAGTCCATAGACCGGACAGATAACAGAAGGGGACAATCTTATTCCTATGAAAACAATGAAATCCCTGCCCCCCTTGACAAGCTTTTCAGGTTTTTCCATTATCTTAATTGAAGATTGTCCCTCTCTGCAGTCTACCTGGGCAGCTGCCTTCTGATCTGGCTGAGCAGTGTTACATCAGTAAAAGGGGAGGGAGGGGGACACTTTGCTTGTGAATATCTCTTAAACCATAAAGGTTTGAGAGACAAGACTTATATCATTCTTCATGTTTTTTTAATGCCTACAAAATAAAATAAAGATAAAACGAAGTATTACTATCACTTTAAAGACAGGGCAAGTATGAGCAACGCCCTGGAAAAACACTTTGACATCAGGAAGGATAGCAATGTGCCTCTGAAAGAAAACAGAGAGAGCAGAAGTCTGAACCTTAAGGGAACTCAAACTGAGGCCCTTATCCACACCGTCCTGCAAGAAGGCCAAGACCGTGGGCAGATCAAATTCCTGAGACAAGCCCCTATCAGCAAACCAAGATAGGAAGGTCGACCAGACACGATGGTAGGCCTTTGAGGAAACTGGCTTGCGAGCACTAAGCATGGTAACCACCACACCGGAAGAAAAACCTTTCTTCTACAATACGGAGGATTCAATTTCCAAGCCGTCAAAGCTAGACGATGTACATCCTCTTTCCACCGATAACCGTGGAGGAGAAGATCCGGACAAGAGGGGAGTCAGAACAGCTCCTCCTCTAACAGATCCAGAAGCTCCGGAAACCAAACTTGTCGAAGCCAGTACGGAGCAACCAGAATGACTGGACATCATTCCAGTCACAATTTCTGTAACACCCTGTACAACACAGAAAGGGGAGGGAAGATGTAGGCCAGAGGAAATAACCAAGGAATGGATATGGCATCCACTGCCAAAGCTAGAGGATCCCTCCAGCGAGAGCAGAACCTTGGAACCTTCCGGTTGCGTCTTGTCGCTATCAGGTCGATGCAAGGAAGACCCCACTTCTGAACAATGAGTTTGAACACCTCTGGATGCAGTTCCCACTCTCTGCTGTCCACTGTGTGTCGACTGAGGAAGTCCGCAATGACGTTGTATACACCTGGAATGTGCACTGCAGATATGGCAGGAACGTGTTCTTCTGCCCAGGACAAAATAGCCTTGACCTCTAACCAAGCGGCGAGACTTCTTGTTCTGCCCTACTTGTTGATGTAAGCCACAGCCGTGGCATTGTTGGACTGAACCTGGACTGGGCATTCTTCCAGCTGGGGCGTCCAGTGACGAAGGGCATGAAATATCGCCCGAAGTTCCAACATCTTGATGGGAAGGACAGATTCCTCCAGAGACCACCGACCCTGAGCACTCAGGTGACCTAGGACCTCTCCCCAGCAAGAGAGGCTGGCATCCGTCATCACTGTGGTCCAGAAGGATATCAGGAAGGACTTGCCCTTCAGGAGATTGGAGATGTCGAGCCACCAAGACAAACTCAGTTCCACATGAAGAGGGAGGGATACTGACGTCTGAAGAAGGTCCGGCTGACCCTTGTATACCTGGATCACAAATCACTGGAGCTCCCTGGTATGAGCCATGGCTAAGGGGACTGCTTCCATGGTGGAGATGAATTTCCCTACCAGAGAGGATAGTTTCTGGATCTTGAGCTAGAACAGCCGAAACCCTGTGTGTGGTCTGGTGAGCCACATCCTCCGTGAGAAACACCATTTACCCAAACATGCTATAGTGAAGGAGTTTTGGGCTTTAAAGTGGACGCATCATCATAATAAAGGTGTAGTTCATTTTACAGATTAGTAAAACTGCCTATATGTTGTACTAGCTATATCTTCGTAAAATATTTTTTTTGTGAAATTAATCTTTATGTCTGGGTTGCACAGTGTGGCAGTTTATGCTAATTCCCTGCACACTATGCTAATTAGTTTTGTTCTGGTCCAAACGTGTTTTTTCCTGTGCTTTAGACACGCCCCTCCAGTGTGTGTGGGCTCTGTCTAGATCATTCATAGCACAGTGTATGGTAATATTGGCCCAGCAAAGAAATTGTTTAGCAGACTGTGCCACCAACAAATAAATGTTAATATCTCTCAAACTATTTTTATTACAAACAAACGGCTATCACAAAATCCTAAAAGCTGTACATTTTATTTAACCCTTTGAGTACCAGAGGGGCACGCAACACATTACAAGGCAATGTGTTGCGTACCCATCTGGCACTCAAAGGGTTAAAACTATCTAACCTTCTCTTCCACTTTAAAGTCATAATGAAGGAGGCGTATCTGTGCCGATACATACTTAGGCTGACCATACGTACCGTTTTAAACAGGACAGTACCGGTTTTTTTTTTATATTTCCACACCGTCCCGTCTTTTTAATATAAATGTCAATTTTGTCCCGTGTTTAATATAACATAAATAGTTTTTAATTTTTTGTAAAAAATGAACGCGGCTTGTTTATTTCTCAAAGAAAATCAGAACTTCCTTTTGTCACACTAGTGGTTTTACTGTTCATATTGATTACCATAGAGTCTTATGACTCGAGTGACTCATAACTGTCTAAGACTCTCGATTCTATGGTAAATTACCATAGAGTCTCTTAGACAATGATATGACGACGAGTCATAAGACTCTATGGTAATCAATGAGTACAGTAAACACAGTAAAGTCAATAGTGTGAGTGACAAAGAGAGGAAGTTCCATTTACTTCAGGGGCAGGTTTTTTGGCCAGAGAGAGAGAGAGAGAACACCGCTAGTAAGAGACGGAGAAAACTCGTTCTCGCATTTGCAGCTTACTGCTGTCAGACTTGGAGTGATGAAGTTCCACTGTCTGTCTGTCTCACACCCCGTCCCATTTTTGTCTCTAGGAAATATGGGCAGCCTATATATAGTAAAATAATCACACTTTCTAGCACATGCCACAGGGTGCTGTCGTATGCTAACACCAAAGGCACTAGTGGATTTATACGTTCCCATCATTATGATTGGGTTAGTCACAGACTGCCATATAGATTTGACTGCAGGAATATCACAGGGTTCCACAAAGTGTTATGGGTTAATAAGGCAATGTATGTATGGTACACTGTTTTCAGATGTCCAGACCTCATAGGACTTTTCATCATCTTTTTTGGTCAGGATTAAAACCTCCCATATCACTCTATAATCTCATACATCTGAAAGGGCTCATCACCTTATAAATAAGAATACATGTTCTCTATAGCCATGACCACGGCTTCTCAAAATCAGTCCTCAGGACACATCAAAAGGCCAGGCTTTAGTGACGCTGATAAACAAAGAGTAACTGGCCAAACCAACTGCGGCACACAGGGAACAACTAACATTTGCCAAACAGCCCTGTCAATTTAAATATGGATTTTTACTCCATGAATGCTAGAGAGGTCACCAATGCTTTGCTTTGCAATGGGAACTTTTATCCACCCCAATTCTACAATTGGTTTGCCTTATTTCTTTTTAGATCATCAGCCTCATATTCTCTTCTCGTGATCACTGATGCACCAAGCATCATCATGAGAAATCCATCATCTGTCTGTGTTCATGTAAGGAGATCATGAAAGTCAACTAACATGGGTTGAGGAAGTGAAAAACACCAGGCCCAAACCTACTTTATGGTCTTATTTAATACTGAATATAGAAAATGTTTAGGGATTATCAGTAGTAGTATTAGTACTTTACAGGAAAGGGTGGTAGACTCTTGGAATAGCCCCCCACTAGAGGAGGTAGGGATGGGCTGACCACATTTCTGTTCTGCATTCAGTGAAAATGGGGAGACGAGAGCAGTAGAGCAATTGTCTTCTGCTCTGGTGCAGCTATGTGGGAGTCAATATATATCACAGGATGCATACATACATGTACTATACATCACGGGACATCAGAATGCACCTTGATCTTTATCTATCGCACCACAGAGTTTTAAACACTAAAGAGGGAACTGCCCTTTGACCTTTGTGACACAACACGATGTTTGTGGTGGGTTACAAGAAAATGTACATCACACCCAAAGCCTTAGACTAGCATTATACTACAACAATATTGCACTGCAGCTCCTGTTAGATGTCAAGATCAAGGCTCGCTTCTCGGTCTAGTGTTTAGAGATTTGTCTGGAGGACATTTTCTTGTAGCCCAAAGGAAGCATTACTTTCTGTCATAATAGGCAACGGGCAGTTCTCCTTCTAAAGCAGTGGTTCTCAACTCCTGTCCTCAGGACCCACTAACAGGCCAGGACTTAGGGATTTCTCTGCTAGATCACAGGTGTGGTGATCAGAGGCTCGTTCACATTGATTAACTCATCTGTGCTCTAACAAGGAAATCATGTGATCAGAGGCTCATTCACATTGATTAACTCACCTGTGCTCTAACAAGGAAATCATGTGATCAGAGGCTCATTCACACTGATTAACTCACCTGTGCTCTAACAAAGAAATCATCAAATCCTGGCCTGTTAGTGGGTCCTGAGGACAGGAGTTGAGAACCACTTATCTAAAGTTTAGAACTTTGTGCTCTGGAGTCTTCATTACAGGACTTTGTACTGACTCAGAAGGAGGGCTGCCCAGGACATGGAACACACATTTAAAAACTGGGACTGCCCTGTGCAATCCAGGACATGTGGTCACCCTAGGTAGAGATTAACAAAGTAAGGGAATTCAAAAATACTTGGGACAGACATAAGTTTATTCTAGGAACAATGGAAGATTGTGAATTATAATTAGATATTAAAACAGGGAGATGGGATTGGCAAATGAATTATCTGATGCCAAAATCAAGGTGTCAATTTGTGTTTCTCAAAAGTATTTTCCATCAGGACCCTCACTGACAAAATCCACTGCTGGCCATGTTAGTGGGGCTTTAGGACTGACATTGAGGACCACCTCTACTACAGTACTTAAAGAGATAGTAATGTTTCATAATAAAACAGCTCTAATTAATCATCATAGTATTTGGACTTTGGAGAGTGTTATTTCAATTCTGTCAGAGTTGTAGTTCAAGAGTAATTGAATGAAAATGTATCCCCCTCCCGCCCCTTTTACTGATGTAACACTGCTCAGCCAGATCAGAAGGGAGGTGCCCAGGTAGACTGCAGAGAGGGACAATCTTCAATTAAGATAAGGGAAAAACCTGAAAAACTTGTCAAGGGGGGCAGGGCTTTCATTGTTCTCATAGGAAGAAGATTGTCCCCTTCTGTTATCTGTCTGGTCTATGGACTGGATTCCACATCTGAGAAGAGATGACTTACACTAGGTAAAAGGGGCGGGAGGGGAAACTTTGCTTGTGAATATCTCTCAAACCATAAAGGTCTGAGAGATAAGACGTATATCATTCTTCATGTTTTTTTAATGCCTACAAAATAAAATAAAGATAAAATGAAGTATTACTATCCCTTTAAAGGTGAATAACTACTGAGAATAAGTGAATCTCAGTTAGTTTAACAATAGGATTTAATTAGGTAAGTGTCTTTCATACAGCAGTTTACATACCGGTACTTTTTGCATTTAAACTCTGCTAAAAGTTAGATTTATTTGATAACCTAATAAACACCATTGACCCTTTTTAGCTGTTCAGGCCTACTGATGCCCATTGTTATGAGGTGGGGTGACTTAAAGGCAGACTTCAACAGAGATCACTGTATAGAGGAAACTGCATATATAATTCAAACATAAAAAGCTGTATTAAGCACAGCTGCATAGGTACGTCTTTCTAATATGCATATTAACTATATAGATACAACTGACTGCTGTACGATGGACTCCTACTTAGGTAAGTGCTTCTGTTACACACAGTAAATATATAGATAAACCTGACTGCTGTACGATGGACTCCTACCTAGGTAAGTACTTCCGTTACACACAGTAATTATATAGATATAACTAACTGCTGTGTGATGGACTCCTACCTAGGTAAGTGCTTCTGTTACACACAGTAATGATACAGATACACCTCACTGCTGTATGATGGACTCCTACCTAGGTAAGTGCTTCTGTTACACACAGTAATTATATAGATACACCTGACGGCTGTACGATGGACTCCTACTTAGGTAAGTGCTTCTGTTACACACAGTATTTATACAGATACGCCTGATTGCTGTACGATGGACTCCTACCTAGGTAAGTCCTTCTGTTACACACAGCAATTATAGAGATACGCCTGACTGCTGTGTGATGGACTCCTACCTAGGTAAGTGCTTCTGTTACACACAGTAATTATATAGATACGCCTGACTGCTGCATGATGGACTCCTACCTAGGTAAGTGCTTCTGTTACACACAGTAATTATAGAGATACGCCTGACTGCTGTGTGATGGACTCCTACCTAGGTAAGTGCTTCTGTTACACACAGTAATTATATAGAAGCACCTGACTGCTGTGTGATGGACTCCTACCTAGGTAAGTGCTTCTGTTACACACAGTAATTATACAGATACACCTGACTGCTGTATGATGGACTCCTACCTAGGTAAGTGCTTCTGTTACACACAGTAATTATATAGATACATCTGACTGCTGTATGATGTTATCCTACCTAGGAAAGTGCTTCTGTTACACACAGTAATTATATAGATACTCCTGACTGCTGTATGATGGACTCCTACCTAGGTAAGTGCTTCTGTTACACACAGTAACTGTGTAGATACATCTGACTGCTGTATGGTGGACTACTACCTAGGTAAGTGCTTCTGTTACACACAGTAATTATACAGATACACCTGACTGCTGTATGATGGACTTCTACCTAGGTAAGTGCTTCTGTTACACACAGTAACTGTGTAGATACATCTGACTGCTGTATGGTGGACTACTACCTAGGTAAGTGCTTCTGTTGCATACAGTAATTATATTGATACACCTGACTGCTGTATGATGGACTCCTACCTAAGTAAGTGCTTCTGTTGCATAGATACACCTGACTGAGGTAGTTATACAGATATACCTGAATGCTTTATGAAGGGCACCTACTCAGATGACTCCACGTGTTAAATTAAGAGGCATTCATTCCTGGAAAATAGTTCCCCTTAAAAGTATAACTATTGTTAATATACAAATTATCCTTATATAATAAAGTATGTAAAAGTATACACATTTGTGTAACAGTTCCTGCATCTTCATATATTTTGAAATATACAATATTGCATGTGCTATTTTTCAGCATGCTGGGGGAAACAATTTCCTTTACTCTCCTCACTTCCTGACACATGGCTATACTGCAATGTACAAGACTCAACAGGAAATGAGGAGTGCACAGAATAATGTTTCCCTTCGCTGACCGTAAGACCTCACAGGCATGCAATCAGAGGTGTAACTAGTGGTGTAAACATTTTTGGAGCGCCCAAAAATGTTCACAGATGCGTAACTAGAATCTTTGGACTGTGAGGCAAATGAAGCTTCCTTGGGTGCTGGGATCCAGCTAAATGCACTCCCTGTAATTACACCCCTGTATTGAAATTTATATAAATCAAGTTCTATCACATATAATAGCAAATGGAACTTAAGCATTAATGTTCCTTTAAATAATTTCTGTTTACCTTTGTATCAACCAGGGATGTCCAAGTTTAGTCCTCAAAGGCCACGAACCCGCCAGGATGTAAGGATTTCTCTGAATAAGCTCAGGTGAGTTAAAGGGATAGTAATACTTAAAATGTAAGAAAATATATGTTGTAGGGTTTATCCCCCTGAGTAAAACAAGAGTACTCCCACTGCTGAGAGGTGTTTTATTCAATAGTTATTACAGCTCAAAGTTGAATTTTTGTTGAAATTTTTAGTGCAATATCACAGTGGCCTGACATTGTACAGTGGCGCTGTTGCTACACCACCCTATGGAGATTTATGGTCCCAGGACCAGAGCTGTCCATAGGATGGTGTAGCAACAGCGCCACTGTACAATTTCAGGCCATTGTGATATTGCACCTAAAAAATGCAACTTTGATCTTTAATAACTTTTGAATAAAACACCTCTCAGCAGTGGGAGTACTCTTGTTTTACTCAGGGGGACAAACCCTACAACATTTTTTTTTTTACATTTTAAGTATTACTATCCCTTTAACCAATGACTCATTCATTTTGATTGGCTCACCTCTGCTTAATCAGGGAAATCCTTAAATCCTGGCCAGTTAGTGGACAGCCCTGACCTATATAATTCTTTTTAAAAGAGAATTATCTAATAATTTTGTAGCTTGCCAGGGCAAATTATTTATCAAAACTAGACAAAACAAATGCTTTGTAAGAACACAGTCTTGTTTATTTTATGGTGAGGACTGTAAATTCACCTTTAGCGTCAAATGCACACGATAAATGAAGGATTGATAACCACCTCTGCTGTAATACTACTTCATTAATCTACTACCCTTTCACACCAAAGCCAAGTGGTTGAGTTGATTGTTCCCTTTTCTAGAGATTTTTTTAGTTTAGATTCTGCCAAGTCTGACTAAACATTTGGGTATTACAGAGGTATCCAGCGATTTGAGAAAGAAGAACACTCTAGAATCTAGGAGTTTAAACAAGGCTTTCAACTGTTCCTTAGTAGAGGAACACGTAATTAAGGACTGTGTCGATTGTGGGAAATCCTTCCTTAGCTAGAGATGCCAAGGCAGGCAGATAAATCTTCGCAGAATTAACTTAACACAACGATCTTATTATAAGGGAGAGAAAAAAAAAACTGAACTGTTCACGAGAGGTGATTTTAAAAGAAAAGGGGAAATTAACGATGAATAATGAAGTAGATGGATTATTATTTGGGGGGTCTGAGCTGCAGACAAAACAGAGAAAAGTGGATCAGAAAAAAAGAGCAGGTTGGAATGAATCAACAGTCTTGTGTTTTGCTTTTTTTTTTTGCAGCTAATGCTTGTTTTGGAGAAAGATAAGGAATTCTGTTGGGTTTTTTTTGTGCCCTACTCGATTCACAAAAAATGTGCAGGTGTAGGGAAAAAATAGAGAGAGAGAGAGATAGAAGCTTTAGAAAGATGGTTTGTCGCTGAACTGGGAACTAGGAACGTTGTGAATGAAGTCTGTGACAGAGACTTGAGGGATTAGAAATGTATTCACGCTCTAATCAGACTGACATGACAGTGTGTCCCGGACTGAAGCCTTTCACTGCCCAAATTGTGGAGGTCAAAAGGTCACCCAAGTTCACAGGAGCTGGCTTTTTTGTGATGTAAATTCGCAGAAAACCAGTCACTACTCGCCGAGGCGGGGCATGACAGGAAATATGAGGGGAAAAAATTCCGACGACCTGGGAAATGGGGAGGGGGGGGGGTGCGTAAAATCTTGTAAAAAAATATAATAATGAGGAATAGGAGATGCTTTGTACGGCTATCTCTCGATTGTGAATGGAGACTATAAAAACACAAAAGGGGCGGAAGGATAAAAATCCCAATAAAAAAAGGGTATCGAGATTGTGTGATTTATAGAGTCATAGCCCTTGATTTGAGGTGGTGGGCATGTATGTGTGGGGTGTTGGTTTTTATCGTCCTTTGTCCATCCCGGTAGCACAAATGTGCATTTGCAGACAGGCCGTCCCCTCTGCAGCGGTACTGGCACAGTGCCACCATAGACCCCATATATATACACATATAATTTTTTTTTTCTCATGATCTTGGGTTGGCTACAGTTGCATATTGCT
This sequence comes from Rhinophrynus dorsalis, assembly GCA_037306005.1. NCBI lineage: Eukaryota > Metazoa > Chordata > Amphibia > Anura > Rhinophrynidae > Rhinophrynus > Rhinophrynus dorsalis. The sequence continues at coordinate 9,511,700 of CM074728.1, forward strand.
TCCCCTCCCTCTCGCCACCTGACCCCCGTTCAGTTCCCATTGGTTTGCGCTGGCAGATGTAACCATGGTGATAAAGAGCCATCTACGAAACATCATTTCTAGGTGCAATGTGTGATACCAGATGGAAAAAAAAAAAAAATTCACATCCTTTGTGGGAGACGCTGAAGGAATTGTTTTGATGCTGCCTTCAGTCAGTCGTGCCTTCCAACCTTAAAGGAGAAATTACGCCTCTTCATAATAACCCTATACTTACCTTATTGTGATTAGAAAATTCCAGTGGCCCTCATGAATTTTTGCTTTGTGCCTTTGTTCAAGAGATATAATATTTAGTTAGATTTGGATGTCATATCCACAGAGGAAGACATGACAGTTGTTGGCAAGTTTTTTTTGTTTGTTTTTTTCAGACAGAGGGAGGGTTTACAGTCCACTCTAATACTTAAAGGGTTAAGTTTACCACGTGCAGCAGTCTATCTAGTGGCTGTCATATCCGGGTCCATGGACTTGACATGACCGACAAGATTATATGTTGAACCAAAGCACAAAAGTAATATTCATAAGGGCCATTAGGATTCTCTGGTCAATAATATGCTACGTGTGTGTGTGTGTGTATTTGTGAGTGTATGGGAGTATTTGTGTGTGTATGTGTATGCGTGTGTGTATGTATGCATGTGTGTGTATGTGTGTGTGCGTGTGTGTGTATATATGTGTGTGCGTGTGCGTGTGTGTGTGTGTGTGTATATGTGTGTGCGTGTGCGTGTAAGAAATGTCCCTAATAGCATAATCATTTGGGACAGTAGTCAGTAAAGGGACGCTTCAGAAAAAGCCACTTTATAAATAAAGGATATTAATACGTATAAAAGCAAAATTAGAGCAATTATGCAACAAATAACTGCACTGCAAGGAAAGAATATTAATGCAAGACAGTTCCTGCAATCCATTGGACTTTATGTATAATAAATACTGGTGCAATTCTGGGGTAATGGACAAAGAAAAAAAAAATTTTAATCTAAAATGAGATTTTAACGCCTTGAATGCTAGCGAGGTCTCCAATGCATTGCAAAGCAATGAATTGAAGACCTCTCAAGCATTCAAGGGGTTAAAAGCTCCATTTAAAATAAACGTCGAGTTTTGGATTTTGTAGCGGTGCAATTGTTTTGGTCCAAAAATGCTGAAATTCATCTTAGAACATCAGTCTGGCTCTTTCATGATTCTGAATAGTCTTTCATAGATTCCTCCCAGCTGTAGCAAAAGCCACACGGGGAACTCGCTAGCTAATATTTCCTTGTTGGTGTAATAGAGGTGTGAAATGGTCCTTATTATGTAGGAGTCCTGTGGATGAGCACAAATAGATCTCAGCAGGATCCCTACGAAGTCCATTGTCCTTCTCCTGCCTCTAGGTATCAGATATCCCCTGACCTGCGGCCCTTACATCCGGCCTGCCATGGAGATCAAGACATCTACCCTAATCGAGGAGATGACAAAGTGAGAGATGGGTCAGTGATTGTCTTTGAAAGATGTAATATCATCTAATATTGCACACCGGGTGACAAATTAAACAATACTCGGATGGAATCTCTGTCAAACATGTTTCCATTTGTGGCCCAAAATTCCATTACAGAGGATGACTTTAATCAAGTGTTTTATCTACATATTTCACGTACAGGAGTCTTTTAGATGAAGTCACTTGTAATCTAGGCCTGTGTTTTCAAAAAAAAAGAAACGTGAACAACAATTTGGGGAAAACCACATTTGGACACCACACTTGGATGCTCGGACAGGAAAGATTAGGGGCTGATTTACTTAAAGGAATAGTAAAAGCTAATATGTAAAAAAAAATATATATTATAGTGTTTATCCCCCTAAGTAAAACAAGTGTACTCCAACTACTGAGATGTGTTTTATTCAAAAGTTATTACAGATCAAAATTGTATTTTTTTAGGTGCAGTCTCACAGTGGCCTGAAATGGTAGAGTGGCGCTGTTGCTACACCATCCTATGGAGGTTTATGGTGAACTGACCAGAGCTTTCCATAGGACGGTGTAGCAACAGCGCCACTCTACAATTTCAGGCCACTGTGAGACTGCACGTAAAAAAAAACATTGGATTTTGATTATATCCTCTGTCTAAGTGGCAATTACCACATATATACTTACCAATCCTATTGAAGAATTGTGGAAAAGATCATATTCATCCCAAAACCCAGAGTGGAGAAGATCACCATACTGGGGTGGAAGCCAGTGAATGCGCAGAAACCAGGAGGCAGGTTGTGTGCCTCTGAAAAATGTGAGTAATATTCTGATGATTTATTCCACGGTGTTTTGGTGAAGGTCCAACCTCTGGTGATAAAGATACTGCGCTTAGAAGGACTTTTTTGCGCCGTTTCCTTTTTTCTTTTTCTTTTTCTTTTTTAGTAAAAAAAACCACACGTTTGAGCTGTAACAACTTTTGAATAAAACACCTTTCAGGAGTGGGAGAACCTTTGTTTTACCCAGGGGGGATAAACCCTACAATATATGTTTTTTTTTACATTTTAAGTATTACTATCCCTTTAAAAATAACTGCAATTTTGCAGCAAACCAGCCGCACCAGAGGAAAAAAAATACAAATCCCCCTTGATTTTAATTAATGCAACGCAATGCATACACCTCTTTGGCATTCAAAGGATTAAAATTGGGGGGGTTTTAACCACTTGAATGCTAAAGAGGTCCACAATGCATTGTTTCGGAATGCTTCAGCAACTCTCTAGAATTCAACGGGTTAAAAACCCAATTTAAAACAATAGTTTTCAGGAAGATTAGATACATTTCTTTCAAAAATGAACATACAGGGTTATACTGTGTATTAGTAGGTGAAACAGGTAGTTATGATAAAGACCAACTTATTTGGCAGCAGGAAAAATATATAATTCTCATGTCTCTGGGTTACAATACCTCCCAAGTGTCCCTCTTTAGGAGGACAGTCCCTCTTTTAGACCCAAATCCCTCTGTCCCTCTTTCCCACCCTAATGTCCCTCTTTTTTAGGAGATCAGACTGTGTGGTGTGTATATAAGGGTATCACCCTGGTGTCCCTGTGTTTAGGAGATCAGACTGTGTGGTGTGTATAGAAGTGTATCACCCTGGTGTCCCTGTGTTTAGGAGATCAGACTGTGTGGTGTGTATAGAAGTGTATCGCCCTGGTGTCCCTGTGTGTAGGAGATCAGATTGTGTGGTGTGTATAGAAGTGTATCACACTGGTGTCCCTGTGTTTAGGAGATCAGACTGTGTGGTGTGTATATAAGTGTATCACCCTGGTGTCCCTGTGTTTAGGAGATCAGACTGTGTGGTGTGTATATAAGTGTATCACCCTGGTGTCCCTGTGTTTAGGAGATCAGACTGTGTGGTGTGTATATAAGTGTATCACCCTGGTGTCCCTGTGTTTAGGAGATCAGACTGTGTGGTGTGTATAGAAGTGTATCACCCTGGTGTCCCTGTGTTTAGGAGATCAGACTGTGTGGTGTGTATAGAAGTGTATCACCCTGGTGTCCCTGTGTTTAGGAGATCAGACTGTGTGGTGTGTATATAAGTGTATCACATTGCTTCAGAGTAATAATACTCACATTATTGTTTATTCAAAGGTCAGTATATGTGTTTATAAACTAGTCTGTGTAAATAAAATTATTTGGTCTTGTTAAAAGTCAATTATTAGGTTACACAAGAAGGTCTCAATAGGTCATGAAATAGTCCAAACGTTCTCAGTAATGTCCTGCCCACCAGCCACGCCCCCAGCAATACCACCTAAAACTCAAGTGTACCTCTTTGGCAATTTGAAATGTTGGGAGGTATTGTGTTATGAGTCGAGAGTTTACTTGTGTCTTTTTTCAACCTAGTTTACTATGTAACATAGTTTAGTTGATGAGGCTAACATAAAAGACGTGCGTCCATCAAGTACGGCCCATGCCAAAACACCCCTGTTGATCCAGAGAAAGGTCGAAAAAAAGCCCTCTGAAGCCATTTCCAATTTAGCCCCAAGTGGGTAAATAAATTCCTTCCTGACTCCAAATGGCAGTCAGGTCCCTGGATCAACATTCTATCTGTATTGAAGCCAACTGTCATAATTCTCAATATTGTTCTGTGTGAGATAGACATCCATTGGTTTTTTGAAAGCAGTTGCATTATCTGCAAGTACAACATCCCGAGGCAAAGAATTCCATAGCTTTGCCGCCCTTACTGTAAAGAATCCCTTCCTTTGTTTTAGTCAAAAGCGCCTTTCTTCTAGTCTATGTTTATGTAATTCTGTGGAATATGCATTTTCTCTATGCTGTAGCTGGCTTACATGAGAATTGCACCATTATATTAGTATACCTGCCTCACAGCATACCAGTGATTCTTAGTGCGAGTCCCCAAGACACGCTGGCAACAAGACAGTATTTCATGATACTGCTGCTTGATGCCAGGTGAGTGATCAGTGGCTCAGTCATCGTGACCAACCTACCTGCAGTTAATTAGGGAGATCCTGAGAACATGACCTGTTGGCGTTGTTCCCCAAAGACTGGGGCTGAGAGTCACTGCTGTGCACTGTCGAGTTTTTATTTTTGTTTATTCAATCTACTTAGAGATTAACTCTTTAAGTGGAACTTTCGCTATAATAACATTGAGCCGCAAATGATTATTAAATTAGCGGTATGCACTCACTTAGTTTTATTTTCAAGTATAATTGCTGCATTAACACAAAATAGAAACTTTTCGGAAGGCAGGCAGCGGGGAACAGCGCAGAGATCTTTCAGAGCCGGCATCTCTGCGCCTGCGCTGTCCGTCCCCTTCAACTCCGTGACTGGTGAGTCGGAAGACTTTGTGCCTTAATGTGGATCTATCACATATAGAAAAGTAATGCTCATTAGTTAAAGCATTTAGTAAAAAAGTTTAATATGTTAGTCATTTTTGAGAAAAACCCGTTATCTGTGCAAAAATTCAAGTTTAAAACGTGCCCAGCAGCCTACTTCCTGCCTGCACCACTGCCTCTGCTCCCGTCCCACTACCCAGCATCCTCCAATGACGGAGGCTTTCTTTCTCTAAGCCGGAGCGATCTTATTGGCAGAGATCGATATCTAGCCAATGAGATCGCTGCAGCTTAGAGACAGACATCCTCTAACATCAGAGGATGCTGGGTAGTGGGACTGGAGCAGAGGCAGTGCTGCAAGCGGAAGTAGGCTGTTGGGCACCTTTTAAACTTGAATTTTTGTTCAGAAAACGTTTTTTTTTTTTAAAAATGACTAACAGGTTTAATGAGCATTACTTTTCTATATGTGATAGATTCACTTTAAGATACCGGAAGGAACTTACAGCGCAGACGCAGAGAGCGCCTACTGCAAGATCTCAGCTGGTGCCCGTTTGTGTAGAAGGTTCTATTTTTGGTTAAAGGAGCAATTATACTTGAAAATAAAACTAAGCGTGTGCATATTGCTAATGTAATTATCATTTGTGGCGTTATGATATTTTAGTGAAAGTTCCGCTTTAAGGACTAGATGTGTGTCTCACACGGTTGCACAATGGACTGCTCACTCCTTTGGTCTTCAAAAGGTAAAGATTCTAAACACAATGGGGGGCGTACAAATCCACAAGAGCAGCTAACTTTCTGCACTTATACAGCAGCTGAAAAATCCTGTACCTGCACCCAAGAGTGTGTACGATTGGGTATGATTTCATACAGGTACACTCACTCTGCCACAATAACAACTATAAAAGATAATTTAAAGGAATAAAAATGTGACACAGGTTTAGACGTAATATAAGAAAGTTTTACTTCACTGAGAGGCTAGTAGATAAGTGGAATAGCCTACCAGTAGAAGTGGTAAAGGTTAATACAGTAAGGGAATGTAAATGTGTATGGGATAGGCATAAGGCTGTCCTGAACATAAGACAAGACCAAGGACCGAAAAAGGTTTGATGTTTTTACAGTAGGAAAATAGTCAGAATGGTTCTTATCTGCTGTTAGATTCTATGTTTCTATGTAACACCCAGGGGTAGATTGCGCTATGCAGGGATAGGGCATCCACCTGTTTCTAATCAACAAAGTGATTGCATTGAGGGAGATGCACCAAGGTGTGATAAATCTGTGATAAAGCTTAAAGGGATAGTAATGTCAGAAACAAAGTATTAACTATATGGTATATACAATTAAAAGAGAGTACTTGCACTTGTTCATATCTCTGAAAACATTATGGTTTGAGAGATACAGGAAAATAAAGTTCTCCGCTCCCTCCCCTTTCTGCTTGACGAGCTGTAAAGCTGTCAGAAGCAGATTCTGGTCGCTTGACCAGATGTGGCTCTTCAGCAGCTCCGATATAACAATATCTAAAGATAAACACTTAATTTGGAACGGTCTACAAAGTGTGCCTGGTTTGCAAGCACATTTTGTAGACCGTTCCAATTAAGTAATTATTTCTAAATAGCGTGATTTCAGCTCTGCTGAAGAGCCTCTGTCTGGTCAAATGACTGGAATCTGCAGCTGTCAGCTAGATGGCAGACTTGAGCAAAACAGTCAGGAAAAGATAACTTTAGCAAGTTATATCTCTCAAACCATAAAGGTCTGAGAGATAAGACTTACATAGATGTCAATCTTTTTTTAATGTCTACAATATGAAATCAACTTAAAATTAACCATACTAACCCTTTAAATCACTTCTCCAGCGATATCACTTCTCCAATTCATATGTTATTCTATGGCGTCTATGCACGAAGATCTCTCAGATTTAGGGATCTTATCATATAAGCCCTATAGAATAACATAAGAATTGGAGAAGCGATATCCCCGGAGAAGTTATCTCCACCATCACCAAGTTATCACACCTTGCATAACCCCCAATGCACTTGTCATAATTCTTGGAAGGCGATGGAAATGCTGTAAGAATTTTGATATGTTGCTTAAGACAGGTTTGCATGTCTGTTTCAGACGTAAATGTACATACAAGTATTATGTAGTATAAGCATATAAAATTGAATAGTCAATTGACATTAAAATGACTGATAGAACTTATTAGTATAATAATTGGATAGTAGTCAACATTCTTATCAGCTCTGTCAAGCTCCCTGCATCTCTCATCACATCACAGACTTTGTGTCAACTATGCTTTAGAGGGTAGGTCATAGGAAACCCACTAAGCATCCCCAGTGTTAATAGACCTTGTTGTCTGCATTCTAGGACACTTGTGACCCAATAAGTCATCTTCCCATAATATCTACTGTAGATGCCACCACATGGGGTATAACCATCTGCCTTGACTTTGGACCTAAATGTAAGTATTTCCATAACAATGTGGGAACTGTATGGTAATATGAATACAATGTTATGAGACCTTGTTCTCAAGGCAGTCTAGGAGCCTGGGATCCAATTCATTGCAGCTGGTGTGAAGCTTGTTCAAGCACCTGCCGGCTGCTCACATCTCTCTACATTCCCCCCACATAGTAACTCTCTCTCTAAAATATACATATACATTTTATATTATATATATATATATATATAGAGAGAGAGAGAGAGAGAGAGAGAGAGATTTCATAATAAAGAAAAACTCACTCACTGATTAATGATCAAAAATCTATTAAAACATCGCCATTTATCTAGCTTGATAAAAGTCCCATAGAGGGGACCGAAACATTGCTGCTTCAAGCATCTTGATAAAGGCCCAGAACAGGGCTGAAACGTTGATGGAATAAACAACAGTCTTTATCTTCAAGTCAACAAGACCTGTGAGTGCTTTCCCCATTTCGCTATATATATATATATATATATATATATATATATATATATATATATATAAAAATATATAATGTATATATAATATATATATATATAATGTTCAAAGTGGTAGAACTGTCTATAATTCTTAACCCCTTACTGCCCGAGAACGTATATGTATGTCCTGAGCGGATGTCCATTGTGGACAGAGGACGTACACATACGTCTCGGAAATCTGGGTCACCTCGCGGCTGCTCCGGATTCTTTTTAAAAAATAAAAAAAAAATGTTCGGCGGGTGTTAAGTGCCGGCCAAGGTCATTAAGGGGTTTAATGTTCATGCCTGGGTATGAAATCATACATTCAAGTTACACTCTTGTGTACTGTCCCTCATGATGTTTGGATTATATATACAGTATATATATGTGTGTGTATATATACACATAAGTCACTGGAAGGTAGACGGCACTGGCAGGGTCTTTTGAACAAACAAACAGTGCTTATTTGAATTGATGTTTCAGCCACTTTACATGACCTTTATCAAGTTTACACGTCATCAGTCCTGAACCTCCGTTAAAATACCAAGTGAACATTCAAACGCCAGAAAATGGCGCCAGACAAGACATAACTGATATAATTCCACATGTGTGAAGCAATGGTAATAATGAATGAAACACTAAGCCGCCAATACCCACTCCCACATACTAAAAATGTAACACAATAAAATTAAATTTATGACAGTAAAAAGCAAAAAATGACATCAAAAGAAGACATAATGAACAAAAAATAGAAAGAATAATGGATTCATGAAGACAAGTTACCTAATGTAATGTACAACAGTCTCTCCGAAACATAAAATGCTTCTAAATACCTCCTGGTACTCCATTACAGAGCATTGTGATGTCTTGTTTGGCGCCATTGTTTTGCCGTTTGAATGTCCCCTTGGTATTTAAAGGTGTTCAGGACTGGTTACATTTAATCTTGATAAAGGCCATATAATGTAGCCGAAACGTAGATTCAAATAAACACTGCTTGTTTCTGCAAAAGACCTTGTGAGTGCCATTTACCTTCCAGTGACATATATATATATATATATATATATATATATAGAGAGAGAGAGAGAGAGAGAGAGAGAGAGAGAGAAATGGTAATCTAACCATGAAATAAGTGCGCACACAGGTCTTGTGAAAAAAGTGCTAATTTATTTTTCAACGTTTCGTCCCCCTAGGGGCAAATCTCATCAACACAACAACACATAATCCCCTTTGCCGGCTGAAGGCAAAGGGTGATAGTCACCAGTAAACGTAATGGCAAGAGACATAAAAATATTCTTATCTGTGTGCCTACTATTAGTGATGGAGAGCAAGAGAAAACAAATTCCCACATGAACAAAATATGTACAAAATATAGGGAAAAAGATGCAAGCTATAAAATGGGCCCGACACAATATTTCCATCAGCAACGTGTCCCATAGGTGAGGGACAGGTCGTTTCTCACAAGTCCAATCATATTGAAAATTGACAACTTTCCACATTGAGAAATTGTATCCAAAATGTAAAGTGTAAACACAAAATAGCCACAAAGACGTTATAGTTCAGAATGCAGCGTGGAATAAGGGCTAAATTGGGTCACGGACAAGAGAGGACTATTCCTCAGTGGTTCGATCAAAATACAAGTACCCAAGTACCCAGCCACATTGCAGAGCGGGATCACTGGATGAAACCATAATATGGGTGCTACATGCATCATCTCATGGGGTGACCCACAGAGAGGGCCCATACTGTACACCCATAAATGAAAAGTTGAACTTGATTAATACAAGAGTTCAGTAGAGCCACTAGAGACTTCTCAATGGCTACTCCAATTTACTCAATAATGTCATCCTGATATAGGGTGATCACATTTCCAATCTGCCATTCCGGGACATGTGGTCACCCGAGAGAGTCCCGTGGTTGAGGCTCTGTCCAGCGCTGACCATCTTCCTAAGGCTGACACAGAGTAAGAGTTCCCCAGTGGGACCTCAGAAAGATGGTCAGCGCTGGCGGGAGCCTCAGCTCACAGCGCCAGCATACTTGCGCCATCCCAGCTGTCTTGTATGCACCAGTCCAGCCAGCCAATGAAATGTATTTGCTATATGGTCCTCATTGGCTGGCTCAGCCAGCCAATGAGGACCATATAGCAAATACATTTCATTGGCTGGCTTGACTGGTGTGTGCTGTGCTATGTAGGTAGGCTGTGGGTGCCGGCTTTGTTGCTCCATTCCGGTACTCTTTGTTGTCCCGGTGGGGGGTGACCCAGGACGCGGGACACAGACCTACAACAAGGGACGGTCCCGGGCATTCTGGGATGTGTGGTCACCCTATCCTGGTACCAGGAGAAGTCCACATGGGGATAGAGCTGTATCAATGCAGGGTGCTAGATGCTTAATCCCATGGGATTATTTCACAGGGAGGGCCCAACCAATACACCCCATTTAATAAAATATGACGTCTGTGAGTGACGAAAGAAAACAGTCTATGTTATTGATGAGCAGCCTCTCAACACTTCAAGGTCAAAGTTAAAAAAATATATATATATATGCCTAGAGCAGTGTTTCTCAACAAGGGTGCCTTGGCACTTTGGTATGCCATGGCCGTCCACTTTGGGTGCCCCATCGCGTGTACAGCGATATGACAAAAATGTGAATGGAGACTTCCAACTGTAAATTTAAAATGATAGTAATGTTTCATAATAAAAACAGCTCCAAATAATCTCCATAGTATTTGGGCCATGGACAGAGTTATTTCAATACTGTCAGAGTTGTAGTACAAGAGTAATTGAATGATAAAGTATCCCGCCCCTTTTACTGATGTAACACTGCTCACCTCAGAGACAGCAAGACTGTCCGGATGGATCACAGAGAGGGACAATCTTCAGTAATCATAAGGCGAAACCTGAAAAACCTGTCTAGGGGGCAGGGTTTTCATTATGATCACAGTAAGAAGATTGTCCCTTGTTGTGATCTGTCCCGTCCCAGGACCAGATTCCACATCTGAGGGGAAGTGGTTTACACTAGGTAAAATGAACGGGAGGGGGATGCTTTATCATTCAATTACTCTTGTACTACAACTCTGACAGTAATGAAATAACACTCTCCATGGTCCAAATACTATGATGATTAATTAGAGCTGGTGTTTTTGCGAAACATTACTACCCCTTTAAAGGGACAGTAATACTTAAAATGTAAAAAAAAAACATGTTGTAGGGTTTATCCCCCTGAGTAAAACAAGAGTACTCCCACTGCTGAAAGGTGTTTTATTCAAAAATTACAGCTCAAAGTTGTATTTTTGGGTGCAATATCACAGTGGCCTAAAATTGTACAGTGGCGCTGTTGCTACACCAGACCAGGACCACAGCTTTCCATAGGATGGTGTAGCAATAGCACCACAGTACAATATCAGGCCACTGTGATATTGCACCTAAAAAAATTCAACTTTGAGCTGTAATAACTTTTGAATAAAACACCTTTCAGCAGTGGGAGTCCTCTTGTTTTACTCAGAGGGATAAACCCTACAACATATTTTTTTTTACATTTTAAGTATTACTATCACTTTAAGGATATTACTATACACAATATGCTTATTTTAGCTGTGAGGTCTAACAAGAACTCTATATTTAAAACCTTCGTTACACCCTTGACAAATGACATAAAATGATACGGATACCCTGAAAATGCCACACTCCGTGTTAGGTGTGCCCTGGGCGGAAAAAAAAACTTGAGAACCACTGGCCTAGAGACTGGATGCCATAAATCAACAAATTCACTCCATTAAATGTTCACAACAAAGTAGCCCCCAAATTGGGGGAGAATAAAGTGGCTAAACACCTAGGAGAAAAAGGCATCAAAAAACTAGAATATTCAAAGAAAACTTGCTATTTGGAATTTATGGTTTAACCCACTGGGTGCCAAATTCCTATAATTGTATATGAGCCTGGCTTTCACCCTCAGAGGTGGGCAGGGGACCGTCATAAACTTCTATTTACAATGGGAAGCCAGGCTCATAAACAAATACAGGACTTTGGCGCTCAATGTGTTAAACCACAAATTCCAATTAGCACGTACACACACACACACAAACACACACATAAATATATAAAATAATAAACAAAATTAATATCTCGTAATACCTTTTTTATTGGACTAACAGAATTATGGACTGACAAGCTTTTGGGATATATATATATATATATATATATATATATATATATATATCCACATGAAAGTGAAAGAAAATGAAGAAATTGTAGGGCAGAACTGTTGCTTTATAATAGATTTTAACCCTTTGAGTGCCGAAGAGTTGTGCCAACACATTGCTATACAATAAGTTGGAAAACGGTCTAGCATTCAAGAGGTTGGAATCTCCGTTTATATCAATAGGAATGATTGCCTTCCCTCCGCCGCAGTTGGTTTGCCCCGGAATTTAAATCAGAGTGGGGTTTTCTGCGACGCCGTTGGTTTGTTCCACTGTTATAACACATTTTATGTTTCAACACCGGGCCCCTTAGACAGGCTTAAGTACAATCACATTTACCTAACGTGATTCTCCGAGGGGAGATAATCCCTTAAAAAACAAACAAAAAATAAAAGAACTCCCCTGAATGAGCCACGAGAAACTGAATGAAGAGGTCATTCTAAAAGCGGAACTTTCATATAATAGCCAGTCGCAGTGCATTCATTAAATGCATGGCAACTAGCTTGAAAATAGATGTCTTACCGTAAAAAAATACTTGTGTGTAAAGGAATCTGTCCCGTTTCGGGACAGACGGGCAGGTTAGTGCGGTCCGTGCGCCGTCAGTCCCTTCCGGTGACCGTATGGTGCAAAGCAATCTACTCTGTGGAGACCGGGACTAACGGCGCAGGCACACAGGCAAGATGTCTGCACTCTAGTCTAAGTTCCGGTCTCCAAACGGGACTGATTCCTTTAGACACACGTATTTGTTTACTGTAAGACATCTATTTCCAAGCTAGTTGCCTTGCATTTAATTCCCTATTTTGTCACCTTTTCTGCTGTGGATTCAAAGGAAACCAATACTATGTGTATCATGTTGTCCACCACTGACTTAAATCAGTGGACTTTTGGGGCTCTTACATTTACATTATATAATTTATTTACGCAAGTGTTTCTCTCTTTATTTCTTAAATCAATGGAAATTGGAATTTTTCCTCTAGATTGAAGTCGATTGGTTCCAGAATTGGTCCATTTTTCCTACTACATCAGCTTCAATGTCATGAGCCATGGAACATCAAAGAGTATGAGGTCAAATTGGTTTGGGACTTAATCACATAAATTAGTTCCGAGTTAATATAGTCGGACAATTAAATTTGTGTTAATATCTATGAAGCGCTTTGGTATCGGGAGAAAGTAGCCCAAAACGATTGCATCTTGACATGTACTTCCTCTCTTTTATGTTAAATGAATGAATGACCTTAATTTATCACCTAGGCTTAGTCTGACTGGGCTTGGATGAGAGTTTTTTTTTGTGACAAAATATCAAGGGAGGGCCTATGGAGTGCAGTATGTGTGTGTGAGAGAGACACAGCTTTCTGTCCACACACGGGGGGGTCATGTCTGTAGTGAGAACCCTGTAGGGTAGACTTCCCCAGATAGAGAAATGAGGGTAGTGACAGGGTGTGAAATTCAAGTGAATAGGCCTCATCCAACCCAATCTGCGGGACATGTCTGAGAAATAACTAAATTAGCTCCCCCCCCATTAAGTTATTCTGTGGATAGGATGAGAGAAGGGGGGGAATGTTGCTTAAATTATTCAGAACGGGAGTCCAGCCAGAGTCTGGGAGAGATCAAAGACAATATGAGGCCTATCTAGGCCTGAAAAGCCTAGCTCATGTCAAGCCATGAAAGACTTTGTTTACTTTGCATTTAAACTGTAGTCACATGCGATTTAGTATGTAAAACAGTTCATGAAGGGAGACAATGTGGGGAACTTGGAAAGAGGGGGGTGGATGGACATTATTATCATCGCCCTGTGTGAATCATCCTGTTTGGGCCTTGTGTCATACATCATTTTCCTTTAGATTGGGACAGTTTTTAACCCATTATGGACCAAAGGATTGCGCAACATATAGCTTCCTTAAGGGGTTGAAGGTCAACTACCACTTGGATTGTGCTCAGTTGGCATGTCTGTTTCCATAGGAGCAGACCTGTTGATGATGTTGGAACTACAGTGTGAACATCAGGGCTCCGATGTTGGATCCGTGATAAGAGACCGATCTGCCAGTCTTAGACTCTCTGTTTTTGGCCTGAAAGCCCAAAACATAAGAACTAAAGAGGCAGCAATCCTAACCTTCAAAGTTTGTGGCTCTGAGCCGCAGACTCCCACATTCCTCTTTAGCTGAGGAGTCTGTTTTCTGGCTCTCTGAACGGCTTATAACAGCGGGTTTTGGGGCTGACCAATGCAGCCCTTTGAGCAACATACCTCCCAAGTGACCCTCTTTGGGAGGGACAATCCCTGTTTTAGACCCAAATCCCTCTGTCCCTCTTTCCCACCCTGATGTCCCTCTTTTTAGGAGATAAGACTATGTGATAAGTGTATCACACTGCTCTACAGCAATAAAATTCACATTATTGTTTGTTTAAACATCAGTATATGTGTTTATAAATTAGTGTGTGTAAATAAAATACTTTGGTCTTGTTATAAGTCATTTATTAGGTCACACAAGAAGGTGTCAATAGGTCATGAAATAGCCTAAAAATTCTTGGTTGTGCCCCGCCTACCAGCCACGCCCCCGGCAACACCCCCTAAAACACAAGTGTCCCTCTTTGGCAATTTGAAATGTTGGGAGGTGTGGAGCAGCCAGGAAAATGTGATAATTTCCCTATAACATGAATAGTAAAACCAAAGTCATTAACCCTTTGAGTGCCAGAGAGGTATCCAACACACTGGACTTAACGCTATGCCTCTGGCACTCATAGGGTTAAATATCTTAAACGCACAGTAAACTTTTTTTTATTCAAATATATGTTATATGACCTCATTGTTATTATTATTTAATGTGAAACTGCAATCTTCCATTGCTGTCACAAGGTGGCGCCATTCATAATATTCACTATGAAGAGCAGCAGTGCAGTAGTCAATGATGCGAGCTTTTACCATACAGTATTTCATAGAAGGAAAAAAAAAATGTTATGGACATTTTGGAATGGTTAATAATAGTTTAATTTACATACACGAAAAAAAAAGTTGGGAGTGTAATAACTTTTGAATGTACAATACCCCTTTGTTTTACTTCAAAAGAGTTTCTCATTAAAAATGTTTACTGTTTTGTTGTTGGGGTTTTTTTTTTTTTTTCAAAATGTTCCTTTATTAAGAAAAAGATGTAAACAGTGCAGATGAAAGCAGCGTACAAATGTACAAAATACAATACATGGGAATGAACAAGGCAACAAAAGCCTGGACGCAGCCAGCCAACTAGCAATGAAAGAGAAAAGAGATCGCTACATGAATGCCTATCTATATTACAGAAAAAACTTTTCACAATATGTAACTACTCACCCCGGCTACTGCCGATGCGGATCCGGAGCTACCCCCAACAGTCCTGGCCACGGACTTCAGCAAACAAGAAGACACAGGAAGAGGTGCTACAACGGAACCGCCAAACTTCACCAGCCAAAGAGAATCAACCCATATTCAATAAAAAACAATTTTATTCTTCTGTATTAAAAAGCATCATTCCATGAAATATCGGGTTGTTAATGGACTACAAAAGGTAGATGTACTCAGAAACGAAGCGCCTAACGCGTTTCGTGAATGTATCACATAATCTTAGGCCAAGATTAAGTGATACATTCACGAAACGCGTTAGGCGCTTCGTTTATGAGTACATCTACCTTTTGTAGTCCATTAACAACCCGATATTTCATGGAATGATGCTTTTTAATACAGAAGAATAAAATTGTTTTTTATTGAATATGGGTTGATTCTCTTTGGCTGGTGAAGTTTGGCGGTTCCGTTGTAGCACCTCTTCCTGTGTCTTCTTGCAGCCAGCCAACTATCACATTTCCAAGAAACAGTGAGTGCAAAGGAGATCAGTGTGAGAAGGGAGTGCACTGTTTTAATTATCTTAACCCCTTAACGTCACCGGGCCGTCATGGGTGTCCAGAGGGGGGGGCAAGAGGGGGCACTTGCCCCCACCCTACAATAACTCCCTCCATATAAACAAAGGGGATTGATGGGCTGGCCTGGGGGGTCATATTATGGCTTTGCCCCTCCCCGAAAAATTTCTACGGACACTCCTGCGTGCCGTGCTATGACCATCACTCGTTTTTTCCCTTAAAGGGATAGTAATACTTTATTATTGCTATCCCCCATATTGTAGATATTTGTAAAATAATTTAATAGCCCCCAGGTTCATCTCTCAAACCTTTATGGTTTGAGAGATAACCGAAGGCAAAGTTTCCCCCTCCCTCCCCCTTCCCAGCGTTGTGCTGACTACAGGGGAAGTCTGTAATACGACAGGCTTGCGGCTCTGCAGCTGAGCCGAGATCCCATTAGTGACAAAGAATTATTTCACTGAAACGGTCTTCTACATGTGATTGGTTTGTGATTGGTTTGCAAGCACATGTAGAAGACGGTTTCAGTGAAATAATTCTTTGTCACTAACGCAATTGCGGCTCTGCTGCACAGCCGCCTGATGAAAGACAGACCGGACTTCAGGGAAGGGGGAGGGAGGGGGGAACTTTGCCTTCGGTTAGTTATCTCTCAAACCATAAAGGTTTGACCCTTTGAGTGCCAGAGGGGTACGCAATGCATTGCAAAGCAATGCGTTGAGTACCCCTCTGGCACTCAAAGGGTTAAGAGATGAACCTGGGGGCTATTAATTTATTTGTCAAATATCTACAATATGGTAGATAGTACTAATAAAGTATTACTATCCCTTTAAGGACCAGTGACGGCCATAGCACGTGGCATACATTTTACTTACAGTGTTCCTTTGGGGGCGCTGTAAGTAAAAACGGGGACTGAAATTGACCGCTCCAAGACTGTCCTCAGCGCTGAGCGGCGGTACGAGTAACAGGTCACATTGTTTTCCAATGAACTGTGTTTTCTTTCAAAGTTTACAAAATAAATATTCTAAAGGCTTCCATTCACTAATTTTGTCTTTAATTGTCTGAGGAATAAGGAACTTACTGCGTCTTATTCAACAGGAGCAATTCTGAAGCAAGGCAAACCAAACGCAAGAACAGGAGGAAACAGCGAACAACTCTGGCGCTCAAAGGGTTAAACAGGGTTTTACCTCAAATGGTAGCGTTCTCCAACACACTGATTTATATCCTGCTAGGTAAAACGAAGTGGCACTCACACTGCTGAGATAACTTTTATTCTAAAGTTATTGAAGCTGAAACTTGCATTTTCTGAGTGCAGTGCCTTCAACGGCCTGAAATCCTACAGTGGTGCTGTTGCTGTGCTGTGCTGTGCTGTTGCTACGGCGGTCTGTGGAGGGTTATGTCAACTGACCATAGACTGATGTCATAACAGCGACAACATTTCAGGCCATGGAGGTACTGTCCCCAAAAAATGCAAGTGTGAGCTACGATAACTTTTGAATGAATCATCTCTCAGCAGCGGGAATACTTTTTTTTTTTTTTTTTTTTTTTTTTTTACATTGCAAAAATAAAAAAATATTGCTACATTTAAATCAATGGAAATATTTATTTGTCCAATAGGACAAATACACATTCCTAGTACATCAGCCTCACCCTCTCATTCGAGCCGGTTTTCTTCACTACCGCTACCCAGTGCTGGTTACTGTTACCCTGAGCAGAGTTCCCCTGAGAATGCACTACCGTCCTGGTTACTGAAAAGCCAACAATATGCCTCATTCCTGGTTCTATCTCACAAGCAGCTCTCGATGGGGCCTCCACAATCCAATTATCCCTGTATGTTATGCCATAAGCTGACTGCCAATGATAAAGCCATTTCTCCATTACTTGCTTTATCTCCAAGCTACGCCAAAGGACGGCTACAGGGAAGGACTGAATTTAAATGCTCCCCAGTAGCTCCGCACATTAGGGGATGGTATCGCCTAATGATAATCCGCACAGATACCCCTCTAGGGGAATTCATACATTGGAACGTGACCTTCAACTCTGGGCTGTGGTTTAGTTCCACTCTAGAAATTGTGACAGAGAAATATAGAAAAAGTGACGCGACTACAGAACACAGATTGTAGGCCCTCAAACCACTGATTATTCTTTTTTTTTTCTTAATTAGAAAAAATGATGTACCAACATTTAATTTTTTAGATAGATAGATATGAGAGAGAGATATATATATATATCAATAGATAGAAAGATAGATAGATAGATAGATAGATATGAGATAGATAGATACATAGATAGATAGTTATGAGATAGATAGATAGATAGATAGATAGATAGATAGATAGATAGATAGATATATAGATAGATAGATAGGAGATAGATATGAGATAGATAGATAGATAGATAGATAGATAGATAGATAGATAGATAGATAGATATGAGATAGATAGATATGAGATAGATAGATATGAGATAGATAGATAGATAGATATGAGATAGATAGATATGAGATAGATAGATAGATAGATATGAGATAGATAGATAGATAGATATGAGATAGATAGATAGATAGATATGAGACAGATAGATAGATAGATAGATAGATAGATAGATAGATAGATAGATAGATATGAGATAGATAGATAGATAGATAGATAGATAGATAGATAGATATGAGAAGGATATGAGATAGATAGATATGAGATAGATAGATAGATAGATAGATAGATAGATAGATAGATAGATAGATAGATAGATATGAGAGAGAGATATATATATATATCAATAGATAGAAAGATAGATAGATAGATAGATAGATATGAGATAGATAGATAGATATGAGATAGATAGATAGATAGATAGATAGATAGATAGATAGATAGATAGATAGATATGAGAGAGAGAGAGATATATATCAATAGATAGATAGATAGATAGATATGAGATAGATAGATAGATAGATAGATAGATAGATAGATATGAGATAGATATGAGAAGGATAGATAGATAGATAGATAGATAGATAGATAGATAGATATGAGATAGATAGATAGATAGATAGATAGATAGATAGATAGATAGATAAAGATGAGATAGATAGATATGAGATGGATAAATAAGAGATGGATAGCTAGCTAGATAGATATGAGAGAGAGATATGAGATAGATATGAGATAGATAGATAGATAGATAGATAGATAGATAGATAGATAGATAGATATGAGATAGATAGGTAGATAGATAGATAAATAGATAGATAGATAGATAGATAGATACATACATACATATGAGATAGGTGCAATGCTCATTGTCTCCAGGACACTATATTATGCCTGTCAGAGAGTCTCTCTCCATTAATGAGTAAAGTTGACAAAGACTCAGCTCTCAGAATAAAGGAAATTAAGGTTAGTAAATGCCTAAAGTGGGAGAGAGTCAGCTCATACGACAAAGCATATTAAGGTTAGGTACTTGCCAAAAATGAGGTTATTAGGTTACACAAGGATGCGTCAATAGGTCATGAAATAGCCTAAAAATTCTCAGTAATTCCCCGCCCACAACACCACCCACTAAAACACAATTGTCCCTCTTTGGTCATTTGAAATGTTGAGAGGTATGGCGGTTGCATGATGCGTACTTTCTGGAATAAAAGTATTAGGGACGCCTTTATCTTTTGGTGTTAATTTCCCAAAAGTGTCAGGAAATCTATTAAAAACCATAGGCCCAAATCTAGACAGAGCTGCAGAGGCTAAGCAATCCCGAGGCAAACCAACTGCACGACAGGTGACAGACAATATTGGTTCTTGATTTAAATGTTTTTTTTTTAGCTACTTGAATGGAAGAGAGGTCTACAACGCATTGCAAAGCAATGCATTCCCTGGAGACCTCTCGACATTCAAGATATTTAAAGTCCCATTTAAATGAATAGGAATTTGGGAACAGTTTATTTGTCAGCTATGGCCCAGGTGGTTGTCTTAGTACATCTGCCTTGCTAAAATCAGGGTTCACTTTCAAAACGGTGCGCATAAAACAGCGTGCGACATCCCGGCGCTATAAACATCACCCTGTCAGAAATGCACGAGATTCTCATGTCGCCGGTATTAAAGGGGAACTTTCACCCCTTAATAACTAAATCTCCCTTTACTGCTGACCTGGCGACTAGCTGCTTAGTAGCGCTAGTCGCCAGAAAACTTACCCCGTTCTCAAGATTTCGCCGTTTGAAAGGATCAGGAAGCACGGACGTCTCTTCACAGTGACGTCCGTGCGCCTGCGCTGTCAGTCCCTTGTCAGTCCCTTGTGCACCGTACGGTGCATACGGTGCACAAGGGACTGACAAGGGACTGACAGCGCAGGCGCACGGACGTCACTGTGAAGAGACGTCCGTGCTTCCTGATCCTTTCAAACGGCGAAATCTTGAGAACGGGGTAAGTTTTCTGGCGACTAGCGCTACTAAGCAGCTAGTCGCCAGGTCAGCAGTAAAGGGAGATTTAGTTATTAAGGGGTGAAAGTTCCCCTTTAAACTGCGCATCCAGTACTTTATTAAATTTGTATTGGACATTCAGCTTGACCTGATGAACTAACTGCATTGTTAACCCCTTGAGTGAAGCTTAGTGCTGCTTCGGGCTTTCTCTCCCCTTGTCTCTGAGTGCTCCACTCCTCCCTGTCATTCTGCACGCAGAGACAAGGGGAGAGAGAGAGCATGGAGCAGCTCTGAGCTGCACTCAAGGGGTTAACAATGCAGTTCGCTAATCTCCATGAATAAGGTGGGCACTGTTATTGCTTATTTTAAAATGAAGTCTGTATATCTGGGGCTATATTCAGACCTCAAATCTGGTCAAGCTGGATGCACAGGGGAGGGCTGGCCTGGGGGGCACCGGGGCTAGGGTGACCACGGGTCCCGGAACGTCCGGGACTGTCCCTTATTTCAGGGACATGTCCCGCGTCCCGGGTCCCCTTCAACCGGGACAATGAAGTGTCCCGGAATGAAGCCAAGCCGCCCTGAATGTCAGCCTGCAAGCGGTGTGTCACATCATGGACGCCGCTTGCAGGCTGACATCCAGGGCGGCAATGCAACTTACCTGATCTGGAGGCAAGCGATTTAGTAATACAGAGCGCTGGGAGATGACATCATCTCCCAGCGCTCTGCATTACTGAGCACAGCGCGTGGGAGCTTCAGCTCTGTGCCGGAGGAGGCACAGAGCACTTTGCACTCCGCACTCCGCTAGACCACCAGGGACTCAAGGTAAGGCAATAGGGTGACCCGGCGTCCCGGAATGGCAGAAGGGAAATGTGGTCACCCTAACCGGGGCAATTGCCCCCTGGGCCAGTCATATGTCTGGAATAGTGGGCCACTGTCTAGCTCAGTTTCCCACTTGCTGCTGTAAATAGAGCTGGACTAGTGATTCCACAGAGCTTACAATTGAAATGAAGCTACACTACTTATACCACAGACCTTACAACTGAAATGTAGCTACACTATTGATACCACAGAGCTTACAACTGAAATGAAGCTACACTAGTGATTCCACAGTGCTTAGAATTGAAATGAAGCTACACTATTGATACCACAGAGCTTACAATTGAAATGAAGCTACACTATTGATACCACAGAGCTTACAAATGAAATAAAGCAACACTAGGGATACCACAGAGCTTACAACTGAAATTAAGCTACATTATTGATAACACAGAGCTTACAACTGAAATGAAGCTACACAATTGATACCACAGAGCTTACAACTTAAATGAAGCTACACTATTGATACCACAGAGCTTACAAATGAAATGAAGCTACACTATTGATACCACAGAGCTTACAAATGAAATAAAGCTACACTAGGGATACCACAGAGCTTACAACTGAAATGAAGTTACACTATTGATACCACAGAGCTTACTCCAACCAGTTCCTAATGGCGAGCATCCTTGGTCACACCTATCCATAGACTTCATGGTCAAATTACCTGCATCTAAGGGCCACACAGTCATACTTATGATTGTCGACAGATTCTCTAAGATGGCTCACTTTGTGCCACGAAAGGGCAACAAGTCCTAGCCTCAAAGAGGTTTATAAAGCAGCAGAAGGAGGAGGCCCAACAAAATAGGCCCATAAACAGGCGTCCATGCCAGTGCCTGTAACATGACTTAGCAACAAGGAAGTGGCCGGAGGCCATGCTGGCTGGCGGCCATACAGAGGTAAGAGCACAGGATCACTTAGGACTCAAAGGGAGATTGTGATAGTGGGCTGCGGGAGTGGGCTCAAACAATAATAGAAATGGGCCACTTGATTGTATTTGCCCTCCAGGCCACACGTTGCCAGCCCTCCCCTGTGGATGCCCAATACAAATTTAATAAAATAAAGTACTGGATGAGCTGTTTAATACCGGCGACATGGGAATCTCACACTTTTCTGACAGGGCAAGATTCTCATGTCACCCTTTTAATCACAACGATATGTTTATAGTGCCGTGATGTTACACACTGTTTTGTGTGCAACGTTTTAGACCGAAATCAGATGGTAACAGGAATTAACATGGTCTCAAGCAGCCGTGCATTTATGTCTCAGATATGGATGCCTAATTGTAATCTCCAACTTGAGTTTTCAACCCCTTGAATGCAAAGCAAAGTGACGTATCTCTAGCATTCAAGGAATTAAATCCTCCATTTAAATGTATTCATTTAATAATTTGGGGAATTTGTATTTGTCCGCCCTACGGTGCAGCTGGTTTCCAGAATGTCTTCGGTTCTCCTTAGTGTATCAGCCTCTCTGAAATCAGACAGTAACAGGAATTAACACGGTATCAGAATAAAGCAGCCGTGTATTTGTGTTCAAGACATAGGTATTAATGCCTCATCGTATTCATTATAAAAAAAAAAAAAAAAAGTGTTCTTTGTTCGACGGGCCATATATAAATTCTCTTCTGAAAATCCTTGCGGTCGAGGATTTCAAAGTATAGCCTGCAGCAGGGATGTGAAGGGAGGAAAATGAAGAAGAGAGGAAAAAAAAAAAACACAATCCCCAAATAAAAGCTGCTGCTGCGGGAACGGAAAGTGAGGCTGGAGTGTGGTGTGATACAGCCCCTACTGGTCTGTACCTGTAATATATTATTATGTGAAACAGAAATTACTGTCTGCACTGACATATAAATGTCTGAGGGCAAAATACCCCAAATAACTGGACCAGACCAACCTTAAAGGGGAACGATCACCCCAACTAAAGTCCACCCCACCTAATTAGGCATCTAACGATAAGCTTAAAGGGAAAGTAATGTTTCATAATAAAAGCAGCTCTAATTAATCATCATAGTATTTGGACTTTGGAGAGTGTTATTTCAATTCTGTCAGAGTTGTAGTACAAGAGTAATTCAATGACAAAGTATGCCCCTCCCGCCCCTTTTACTGATGTAACACTGCTCAGCCAGATCAGAAGTAGGGTTGCCACCCAGCCGGTATTTTGCCGGTAAAAAATTGGCTTCTTTCCAATGTTAAGTCT
The DNA here is from genome assembly GCA_037306005.1 of Rhinophrynus dorsalis. Taxonomy (NCBI): domain Eukaryota; kingdom Metazoa; phylum Chordata; class Amphibia; order Anura; family Rhinophrynidae; genus Rhinophrynus; species Rhinophrynus dorsalis. Next base: position 9,534,996 of record CM074728.1, read on the forward strand.
ATGGAGGGAATGCCTTGGCTGGTATTTTTTTGAAGAAATGGTGGCAACCCTAATCAGAAGGGAGGTGCCCAGGTAGATTGCAGAGAGGGACAATCTTCAATTAAGATAAGGGAAAAACCTGAAAAACTTGTCAAGGGGGCAGGGATTTCATTGTTCTCATAGGAAGAAGATTGTCCCCTTCTGTTATCTGTCTGGTCTATGGACTGCATTCCACATCTGAGAAGAGATGGCTTACACTAGGTAAAAGGGGCGGGAGGGGAAACTTTGCTTGTCAATATCTCTCAAACCATAAAGGTTTGAGAGATAAGACTTATATCGTTCTTCATGTATTTTTAATGCCTACAAAATAAAATAAAGATAAAACAAAGTATTACTATCCCTTTAACAATCAAATTGTTATGTAGAATAAAGACAGGGTTAGTTAGAAATCCTTCCTCAGCCAACACTGACGGTCAGGCAACAGCGCTCTAGAGGCATCTGCGTGCCTGCACCGTCACTCCCTTCCTGTACCTTAAGGTACCACACAACTCCTCCTAGAGGAGACCAGGGACTAAAGGTGCAGGCACGCAGACATCTGTAAGCAAAGATATCTGCGCTGTTGCCTGGCTGCCAGTGTCGGCTGATGTAGGATTTCTGACTAACGCCTCCTAGAGGAGACCAGGACTGACGGCGCAGGCGCGCAGACATCTGTAAGCAAAGATGTCTGCGCTGTTGCCTGGCCGTCAGTGTCGGCTGATGTAGGATTTCTGACTAACGCTGTCTCTATTCTACATAACAGTTTGATGGTTAAGCTTATCTCTAATTAGGTGGGGTGGACTTTAGCTGGGGTGATAGTTCCCCTTTAAGAAACACATTAAAATAAATAAATAAATAAAACATTTTGATGGACTTAAATAGGGTCTGATAATTACTTTTGAAAGAGACACATGAAAAATGCCTTCTGCATTGATACATGGGAGCTCTTGCAGCCTAGTAATAACCACTGCAGCCCTGCATTTCACATTTTACATGTGTGTCCAGCTTCAAAGGGATAATCTGGCAATCTTGGACGCAAGTATTAGGAACCTGTCTTTGTCAAAAGGAATACAGTTTAAAGTGTTGTTTTTATATTAAAGGGATAGTAATACTTTGTTTTATCTTTATGTTATTTTGTAGGCAATAAAAAAACATGAAGAACGATATAAGTCTTATCTCTCAAACCTTTATAGTTTGAGAGATATTCACAAGCAAAGTTTCCCCTCCCTCCCCTTTTACCTAGTGTAAGCCATCTCTTCTCAGATGTGGAATGCAGTCCATAGACCAGACAGATAACAGAATGGGACAATCGTCTTCCTATGAGAACAATGAAAGCCCTGCCCCCCTTGACAAGTTTTTCAGGTTTTTCCCTTATCTTAATTGAAGATTGTCCCTCTCTGCAGTCTACCTGGGCACCTCCCTTCTGATCTGGCAGAGCAGTGTTACATCAGTAAAAGGGGTGGGAGGGGGATACTTTATCATTCAATTACTCTGGAACTACAACTCTGACAATTGAAATAACACTCTCCAAAGTCCAAATACTATGATGATTAATTAGAGCTGCTTTTATTATGAATCATTACTATCACTTTAAACTGCTCATGACAGTGCTGCCTGGTGCCCTCACAGTAATTCTGTTACATTCTATGGGAGACATGAGCTGCGAGTTGTTAGAGTTCTCAGTAGAATGTGACAGTAGCAGCTCCGTCACTTCATGACAGTTTGAGTTATAATAACTTATGAATAGGCATCTCCCTTCAGTAGGCTTTGTTTCATTCAGCAGGAAAAGCCCTGAGAAGTATTTTTTATATAATAAAATGCTACTGATCTGTTAAGAAGCAGACTGAAGTATCTCAATGCATTATTTTTGGTTGACAAAACTCAACCAATTTGTCCAAAGTGCTCACCCACTATAGTGAAACTGAGCTACTACACATCACATGCCGCACACACACATCCTATATAATAATTTGCTATGATGTTTGTCTGAAGCGGCCATGCACAGTACAGACTGCCCGAATGCATGGAATGTTGGGAGTTCTGTGCTGGGAGCATTCTGTGCTTTCGGACAGTCTGTAGAGTACATGACTGCGTCAGCGGCGGGACGCAGAGCAGGACCGGGCTCTTAACCCTTTGAGTGCCAGAGGGGTATGCAAAGCAATGCATTGTGTACCCGTCTGGGACTGAAAGACTTAACATCACCCGGACCTTGGCACGGGCTTTTACACTAGTTATATATATATATATATATATATATATATATATATATATATATATATATATATATATATATATATAATATAGATAGATAGATAGATAGATAGATAGATAGATAGATAGATAGACAGATAGATAGATAGATAAATACAGGAGGCAAATATAGTAGTTGATACCTTTATTGGCTAACTAAGCAGATTTAGGATGCAAGCTTTCAAGACCTCTTAGGTCTCTTCCTCAGACATGTTATAGGTGTATACAGATAAATATTAAAACATCTCTCTTATACACATCGCGGCACCAACTCTCATATAAATACACACACACACACACACAATTCATCAGTATAGACATAGAAAAAAATCTACTATATCACATACGGTCGCGTCAAAATACAGATGAAGGAATATTCTTAAAAAAGGATATTCGTCCAACAGAAAGTACTCTACCAATGAAGTAAAAATAAAGTGCGAAATGCACTGGGCTACTGTACTACTTTTATTGTAAATGCTTTTATTGGGGTTTACTATAGAAAATCACCCTCTAGTTGGCGACAATCAAAACGACGAGATCTGAATGTCGCATGAATGAAAAGGCAGACCTTCCGATCTCGCCCAAGCAAATAGCGCAGTGGTTCTCAACCTGTGGGTCGGGACCCCTTCGGGGGTCGAATGACGAAGTGCCAGGGGTCGCCTAAAACCATCAGATATTTATATTTCGATTCATAACAGTAGCAAAATTACAGCGATAACACTGTTAGGGGTCGCCACAACTTGGGAAATTTTATCAAAGGGTCACGGCACTAGAAAGGTTGAGAACTGCTGAAATAGCGTGACTTTCAGTTAAAGTTTGCATATATTTATATATTTGAAGTTCTCCCCTCTACTGTTTTATCTAATTAGTTCCCTCTTAGTCACCCCTCTTGGACCAACCTCTTCCCTTTGTACCTTTTTCTATTCCTTGGAAACTTCAAAAAAATGGAAGACAGAGTGAGGAATGTTGTAGGAGAGGAGGGAAGGTGGACAGAGAAGGAGAGGGGAGCAGACATGAATGTAGATTGAGATCGGAGGTCGGATCCAGTCCAAGTCAGAATCTAATTGGCAACAGAGGCCTCCCCAAAAATATGAGTACCCATCTGGGTGGGAAACGATTTTGGTCTAAATGAATACTGGCTGATCCACGTCACTTAGAAGAGGCTGCACTGTTCTGCTTCTGTTACCTTCTTTTTGGGAAACACTTTGTAATTAAAATAAATCAGTCTTTCTATAGCATAACACATTTTACCCATAACTTGCAACACTCTTCTGCGTGCCAATTATTACTATTTTATTTTTATTAAGAGATGTGAGAATTGGATCTATGGTAATATTCATGTACTGGATCAGAAATCAGGGATTACCTGATTATTTTTTAGATCAATTAGTTATACAATGCAATTCAAATTTTCACTTCCATCTATCCAAATTCCATGTGTTTTTGTTAAAGTAAAATAATCCCCACTTTTTCTCTGTGACATTGAAATATGGCTCAACTATTGTTTTTAACCCTTTGAGTGCCAGAGGGGTACGGAATCCACTGCTTTGCAATGCGTTCCGTACCCCTCTGGCACTCAGAGGGTTAAGTCATGAATACGGCCAAATGCATTTTTAACCCTTTGAATTGTAGTAAGGACTCATACGCATTATTTTACAAAAGCTTAAAAGTCTCATTTAAATCAATGTGAATTTTTCCTATTTCCGCTCTGGTTTGATTGCATCTCTGTTGCAGTCAGCATACTTCCCATAGTCTTAAGGACAAAAGTTCATAAAGGAAATAAAAAAGAAAAAAGCAATGTAGCTGCAAACGATATTAAAGGGATAGTACTGTTTCACAATAAAAGCAGCTCCAATTAATCTTCATAGTATTTGGGCCATGGAGAGTGTTATATCAATACCGTCACAGTTGTAGTTCAAGAGTAATTGAATGATCAACTATTTCCCTCCTGCCCCTTTTACTGATGTAACACTGCTCACCTCAGAGCAGGAAGACTGTCCGGATGGATTGCAGAGAGGGACAATCTTCAGTGAGAATAAGGGAAAACATGATAAACCTGTCAAGGGGGGCAATGTTTTCCTTATGATCACAGAAAGAAGATTGTCCCTTGCTGTAACCTGCGTGGTCAAGAGACCAGATTTCACATCTGAGGTGAGCAGTGTTACACTAGGTAAAAGGGGCAGGAGGGGGGCACTTTATCATTCAATTACTCTTGTACTACAACTATGACAGTATTGAAATAACACTCTCTATGGCCCAAATACTATAAAGATTAATTGCAGCTACTGTTCTTGAGAAATGTAATTGTTAAAAAATAAAATAAAATAAAAAATGTGACTATATTCCGTCTGTGTTCTATACATCCTTAAATCAACTGAACCTCTACAAGATAGATTCAGTGGATTTCAGGGCATCAAGGGTGTGCAGAGGAAGTTTCATAGATGTGCAAATTGGCCTTATCAGCCATGGAACATGGAAACTTCAGGCATCTTAGGTTCCAAGCATTCTGCCTGGAGAGAAAATTCTGATATGTATCAGATCTGAGGAAGCTGATTAGCAATCTCCCCGTACTTCACCCTGCCTTACATGAAAGCAAATATTTATCACCTTCAGAAAAAAATAAACCACGCATTTTACTGCCGTATTAAGAAATCTGAAGTGTATTAAGTCTGGAAGAAACCAGCTGCACCATGGGGACTAATGAACCCACTGACTTAAAGCGGAACTTTCAGTTCATACTTAGTCCCCATGCATTCATTAAACACATGGCGACTAGCTCTGAAATAGATGTTTTACCTTTAAAAAACAGTCCAGTGTAAAGGAATCCTTCTCGTTTGGGGACTGACGGGCAGGTTAGTGTGGTCCATGCACCTGTGTCGTCAGTCCCTTCCTGTAACCATATGGCACACTGCAGTGCTACTCAATGGAGATCGGGACTGACAATGTAGGCGCGCAGACAAGATGTCTGCGCTGTAGCCTGGGTTCCGGTCTCCAAACAGGAACGATTCCTTTCCTTTACACTGGGTATTTTTTAAAGGTAGGACATAGATTTCCAAGCTAGTCGCCATGCATTTAACCCCTTAACGACCGGCCAATCAGCACGGCGCGGTCAGTTAAGGACCACGGAGCATTTTTTTTTTTTGTTTCTTCCGTATCCGGACTCCCCGAACGGCGTGCAGCCGCGGGGAGAGCACGGAATTCCATGACGGTTATTGTACGTCATGTATCGTTCAGTCAGATCGACCCATGACGTACTATGACCGTCAAGGGTCGTTAAGGGGTTAATGAATGCATGGTGACTTAGTATGAACTGAAGTTCCGCTTTAAATGGGAGTTTTAACCCCTCGAATGTTAGAGAGATCTAAAATGCATTGCGAGACCATGCTAGCATTCTAGGGGTTAAAAGGTCCATTTAAATTAATGGGAATTTGGGGAATGTTTATCATGCAATTGGTTTGATTCAGAATTATATATATTTAGCTTCCTAAGTAAGAACTTTTAACCTCTCGGATACCAGAGAGGTCACCAAAGCATTGAAAAACAGTGCACTAGGCATCTCCCTGTGATCAAAGGGGTTAAGGATTAGTAAGACCTCCTAATAATAACACCTCACTTTCCTTACCATGACCAGAAAATCCTAATGGCCCGTCTGAATTTTGCTGTTGTGCCTTTGTTCAAGAGATAACAAATTCAAGTCAGTCCAGGACACTGGCATAACAATAGGGGTCGCACCTGCGATGGGTCCGTCACTCCAGGGGCCCAGCTGCCCCCTGCGACCCCCTCGCCCGGCGCCCACAGCAAGTAGGTCTGTGCCGAAGGGCACAGACCTCTGACAGCTGATCTCCCTCTCCGGCGTTCTAGTAATGACATCATCTCCCAGCGCTCAGCATTACTGAGAACTGTGAAAGAGCTCCAGTTCTATAGAGGTCTGTTCAGAAGACACAGACCTCTCATACCACGCCGCTAGACCACCAGGGAGGTAGAAGATGAACACGGTGGGGGGGGGGGGTCAGTAGGGGCAAGGTGGATATTGGGGGCAATGTGGAGATGTGGTGGCAAAGTGGAGATTGGAGGCAAGGTGGAGATTGGGGGCAAGGTGGAGATGTGGTGGCAATGTGGAGATGTGGTGGCAATGTGGAGATTGGGGGCAATGTGGAGATTGGGGGCAATGTGGAGATTGGGGGCAAGGTGGAGATTGGGGGCAATGTGAAGGCAGAGTGGAGATTGGGGGACAATGTGGACATGTGGTGGCAATGTGGAGATGTGGTGGCAAGGTGGAGACTGGGGCAAGATGGAGGCAGTGTGGAGATTGGGGGGCAATGTGGAGATGTGGTGGCAATGTGGAGATTGGGGGCAATGTGGAGGCAGTGTGGAGGCAGTGCGGATATTGGGGGGCAATGTGGAGATTGGGGGCAATGTGGAGGCAGTGTGGAGATTGGGGGGCAATGTGGAGGCAATGTGGAGATTGGGGGCAATGTGGAGATGGGGGGCAATGTGGAGATTGGGGGCAATGTGGAGATGGGGGGCAATGGGGGAAATGTGTAAACTGAGGGCAATGTGGTCAGGGGGGCCCGGTGGCTTCTAGTTACGCCTCTAGTCCTGGATACTTTGTTTATGGAGGCCAATGTGACAGTTGCTGACACTTTTGTTTTTAAATGAAGCACATAGAGTATGATTACACTTATCCCTTAGATTAGGGCTGTGCAAGACCAGTCCTCAGGGGCAGACAGCAGGCCAGGATGTAAGGATTTCCCTGATTACACACAGGTGAGTCAGTCAGTGGATCATTCATTGTGACTGACTCACCTGCGTGTAATCAGGGAAATCCTTTCATCCTGGCCTGTTGGTGGCCCCTGAGGACTGGACTTGGACAGCACTGACTTAGATGATGAGAGGCGTGCACAATACATTGAGAGGGGTTAAAATTACATGCATTTGGAGGCTTCAACACACTATATTGACCATACTGTACCGGTTATGTGCCCTTGCATGTGTTCCTCTGCTGCAATGTGACTACTTACGGGTGCGACACAACATTGCATGTGCCGTCTCTATCACTATACCTTGTGTAATACATAAAGGAGCATTCTGATAAGCACATAAATCAGCTTTTTTTTTATTTGATCCCGTAAGAACTGCAGCCCCCATAAATGAGCTTCTTGCCCTGCACAAACGACCCATCTGTGGTTGTCTTTTTGGTACACTACAACACCAACTAGGTACCCACAAATTACATAGCAAGTAAGGGGGGGAGGTTCCTCTATCCTCTCTTTCCATCATCCTTGATTCCCCCACCCATCCTCACAGACAAATGGTGATTTTGCAACACAAATGGACTAATTCAGACCCATGGGGTAAAACACAAATTGCCAGTCGTTTCAACTGGCCTACTGTGAATTGATGTGCATCGGCACGAGTGTATACGTATATACACGTCTTATTGCAAGAGGCAGCGCTGGGCTTCTTTCGCTAGTCTCTTTAAAGGGATAGTAATACTTCATTTTATCTTTATTTTATTTTGTAGGCATTAAAAAAACATGAAGAACGATATAAGTCTTATCTCTCAAACCTTTATGGTTTGAGAGATATTCACAAGCAAAGTTTCCCCTCCTGCCCTTTTTACCTAGTGTAAGCTATCTCTTCTCAGATGTGGAATGCAGTCCATAGACCAGACAGATAACAGCAGGGGACAATCTTCTTCCTATGAGAACAATGAAAGCCCTGCCCCCCTTGACAAGTTTTTCAGGTTTTTCCCTTATCTTAATTGAAGATTGTCCCTCTCTGCAGTCTACCTGGGCACCTCCCTTCTGATCTGGCTGAGCAGTGTTACATCAGTAAAAGGGGCGGGAGGGGGATACTTTGTCATTGAATTACTCTTGAACTACAACTCTGACAGAATTGAAATAACACTCTCCAAAGTCCAAATACCATGATGATTAATTAGAGCTGCTTTTATTATGAAACATTAACATTACTATTATGAAACTTTGCTTGTGAATATCTCATAAACCATAAAGGTCTGAGAGATAAGACTTATATCATTCTTCATGTTTTTTTAATGCCTACAAAATACAATAAAGTTAAAACGAAGTATTACTATCCCTTTAACAAAAGCACAAGAACAAAATTCATACTGGGTTACAGTAAGGTAAGGGGAGGTAATTAGGAGATGTTACTTCTCCTTTAACCAGACTGTCAGGGGGATATCAAAAGCCAATAAAAATCTCACTGACAGGAGATTGTCTTTTATTAAATGCTAAAACATTTACCTGCCCATCAGGTGTCATTCAATGCAGTCTCCTTGATTACCAGTTCTCACTCTTGATGCCACCATGTTCAAATGAGATGACTCATCCAATCAATTGAAGCAAGGCTCATGATGTCATCACCAGTATGCTGAGATGAGGGCCTATAATGGATATGAAGGATTCAAATTCAGTCTGGTAGGTTTTAAAGTAATAAAAACTAATAAATACTAATAAACCACACAGTTTAATCTAGATATACTGTAAATCCTTACTAAAGCCTCTTCAACCTTATTTTGCTCTATTAGATAGATAGATAGATAGATAGATAGATAGATAGATAGATAGATATAATTGATTACGCCTCATCTGGAATATGGAGTACTGTTTTGGGCACCATTTCTGAAACAAAAAAACATTGTTGAAGTGGAAAAGGTGCAGAGACGTGCAACAAAACTGATAAAGGGACTGGAGGATCTGAGGTATAAAGAGAGACTAGCCAAACTGGGTTTGTTTACATTAGAGAAGAGACGTCTAAGGGGTGATATAATTACCATTTACATATATATATTCAAGGTCATTACAAAGAACTATCCAATTAATTATTTACTTAAAGAGCTAAGCTAAGAACGAGAGGTCATCCATTAAGACTAGAAGAAAGGAGCTTTCGACTAAAACAAAGGCAGGGATTCTTTACAGTAAGGGCGGTAAAGCTATGGAATTCTTTGCCTCTGGATGTTGTACTTGCAGATAATGCAGCTGCTTTCAAAATGGATGCCTATCTAGCACAGAACAATATTGTGTGGTGTGAATATAAGTGTATCACCCTGGTGTCCCTATGTTTAGGAGAACAGGCTGTGTGGTGTGTATATAAGTATATCACCCCGGTGTCCCTGTGTTTAGGAGATCAGATTGTGTGGTGTGCATTTAAGTGTATCACCCTGGTGTCCCTGTGTTTAGGAGATCAGACTGTGTGGTGTATATATAAGTGTATCACCCTGGTGTCCCTGTGTTTAGGAGATCAGACTGTGTGGTGTGTATATAAGTGTATCACCCTGGTGTCCCTGTGTTTAGGAGATCAGACTGTGTGGTGTGTATATAACTGCATCACACTGGTGTCCCTGTGTTTAGGAGATCAGACTGTGTGATGTGTATATAAGTGTATCACCCTAGTGTCACTGTGTGTAGGAGATCAGACTGTGTGGTGTGTATATAAGTGTATCGCCCTGGTGTCCCTGTGTTTAGGAGATCAGACTGTGTGGTGTGTATATAAGTGTATCACCCTGGTGTCCCTGTGTTTAGGAGATCAGACTGTGCGGTGTGTATAGAAGTGTATCACCCTGGTGTCCCTGTGTTTAGGAGATCAGACTGTGCGGTGTGTATAGAAGTGTATCACCCTGGTGTCCCTGTGTTTAGGAGATCAGACTGTGCGGTGTGTATAGAAGCGTATTACCCTGGTGTCCATGTGTTTAGGAGATCAGACTGTGCGGTGTGTATAGAAGTGTATCACCCTGGTGTCCCTGTGTTTAGGAGATCAGACTGTGCGGTGTGTATAGAAGTGTATCACCCTGGTGTCCCTGTGTTTAGGAGATCAGACTGTGCGGTGTGTATAGAAGTGTATCACCCTGGTGTCCCTGTGTTTAGGAGATCAGACTGTGCGGTGTGTATAGAAGTGTATCACCCTGGTGTCCCTGTGTTTAGGAGATCAGACTGTGTGGTGTGTATAGAAGTGTATCACCCTGGTGTCCCTGTGTTTAGGAGATCAGACTGTGTGGTGTGTATAGAAGTGTATCACCCTGGTGTCCCTGTGTTTAGGAGATCAGACTGTGTGGTGTGTATATAAATGTATCATACTGCTCCACATTATAGAAGAGAGGTCTAAGGGATGATATGATTATCATTTACACATATATTCAAGTTCAATAAATGAACTACCCAATGCATTATTTACTCAAAGAGTTGAGCTAAGAAAGAGAGGTCATCCAATAAGACTAGACAAAAGGCTCTTTCAACTTAAACAAAGGATGGGAATTTTTTTTTTTTTACAGTACGGGCAGTAAAGTTGTTGAGTTCTTTGCATCAGGATGCAGTGTTTGCAGATACTGTAGTTTCTTTCAAAAAAGTATTGGATACCTTTCTAGTCCATAACATTATTGAGTATTTTGACAAATGGTTTTAAAGCAGATCGGCTGTTAAGGAATTATTTTACTCACTTGGGGCTTATTGGAAATGGCTTCATTAGGATTTTTCGATCTTCTCTTTTTGCCTTCCTCTTGATCAGCAGGAGTGATATGGCATGGGCTGAGCTTGATGGATGCATGTCTTTTTACTACGTTAGATAGAATATCCTAATGGCCCTTATGAATCAGTTCTGTGAGGATTGGTAACCCAAAATCAATCTTAAAGGAGCAGTAAACTTTTTTAATGAAAACATATATATTATAGGCTTTTTCTGCTGAGGAAAACAAGGGACATCAAACTACCGTCAGTTATTTTATTCAAAACTAGTATGAAAGCCCGTGTACACGGGCTAAAGTGTCACCCAGCAGCCTTGGCTGCTGCCCTGGAGCGGGAGCAAAGATAGATGGTGAGTCGTTTGGAGCTCCCCACTCTGGATCAGCTCGTTCGGCCAGTCTCTGCTGCTCATGAATGCATCGTTCCGGAAGTCTCTACTGCGCATGTGCGGTTATGCGCACAGGGAGTTTTCCAGCCTAGCAATTTATAGTATACTAGTTTTAAAGCCCGTGAACATGGGCCAACACTGGTGGCTCTGCAGTCATGCGCAGTACTGACTCCCCGAACGTGCCGCTGCTGATACGGAGTGCCCCATTCACTATTCAGACCGTAGTCCTCTCTGCGCACCTTCCTGGGACCAAGCGGTCCCAGGAAGGTGCACAGAGAGGGCTAAGCGTCTAGTCTGAATTTGGAGCGCCCCGCTCCGTATCAGTCCCTGCGCGGGCAGCCTCTACTGCACATGACTGCAGCGCACGCAGCCATCTCTACTGTGCATGACGGCTTTTGACAAACATCCCTAGTGAATTATAATATAGAATAGATATATAACCATTCAAATAACCAGGAGCTGAATTTATTGTGAATACTTCCTGATAGTTCTAACTGACAGGAAGTGACTCAGCAGTTTCCATCACATTCTATGGAGAACTGTATGTCACTGACTTTCCTCT
>CM074728.1:9551690-9581690 GCA_037306005.1 Rhinophrynus dorsalis
GATAGATAGATAGATATAGATAGATATAGATAGATAGATAGATAGATAGATAGATATGAGATAGATAGATATAGATAGATATAGATAGATAAATAGATAGATAGATAAATAGATAGATAGATAGATAGATATAGATAGATAGATAGATAGATAGATAGATATAGATAGATAGATAGATAGATAATGATAGATAGATATAGATAGATAGATATGAGATAGATAGATATGAGATAGATAGATAGATAGATAGATAGATAGATAGATAGATAGATAGATAGAGATAGATAGATAGATAGATAGATAGATAGATATAGATAGATAGATAGATAGATAGATAGATAGATAGATATAGATAGATATAGATAGATATAGATAGATAGATAGATATAGATAGATAGATAGATAGATATAGATAGATAGATATGAGATAGATAGATATAGACATGAGATAGATAGATAGATAGATAGATAGATAGATAGATAGATAGATAGATATAGATAGATAGATAGATAGATAGATAGATAGATAGATAGATATAGATAGATAGATAGATAGATAGATAGATAGATAGATAATGATAGATAGATATAGATAGATAGATATGAGATAGATAGATATGAGATAGATAGATAGATAGATAGATAGATAGATATGAGATAGATAGATAGATAGATAGATATGAGATAGATAGATAGATAGATAGATATGAGATAGATAGATAGATAGATAGATAGATAGATAGATAGATAATGATAGATAGATATAGATAGATAGATATGAGATAGATAGATATGAGATAGATAGATAGATAGATATGAGATACATAGATAGATAGATAGATAGATAGATAGATAGATAGATAGATATGAGATAGATAGATAGATAGATATGAGATACATAGATAGATAGATAGATAGATATGAGATAGATAGATATGAGATAGATAGATAGATAGATAGATAGATAGATAGATATGAGATACATAGATAGATAGATAGATAGATAGATAGATAGATAGATAGATAGATATGAGATACATAGATAGATAGATAGATAGATAGATAGATAGATAGATAGACAGATATGAGATACATAGACAGAGACAGACAGACAGAGACAGACAGACAAACAGACGTGATGAGATTCTGGAGCAAACCAAGTGCACCACGGTGACAAATAGAATTTCCCTAAATCCCCACTGGTTACAATGGTGTATTAACCCATTCAGTGCTAGAAAAGTCTCTAGTGATTTATGAAGAGCTCTCTAGAACTGAAGGGTTTTAAAAACCCCTCCTTAAATCAAAGGGGCCAAACGCACAAACAAAAGAGGAGCAATTCTGGGGCAAACCCTCTGCACCATGGGGGGGGGATACAAATGGGACGCAATGTCATGGAGAGTTATTTAGCATGCAGAGCATTCTCTATTTAACCCTTTGATTGTGCTGCATACCCCTCTGGCATTCAAAGTGTTAAATGAGTTGGGCTTTTCATTTACCCAAAATAGAGCATTTTGCCCCAGGTTTAATCCATGTTGTTTAGTGCATATGCCGCCTAGTAACCATCTGCAGAGCAATGTTCTGCAGGCAGCACCCACTACAGTTATCAGGGTCCCAATCAGCCATCACTCGCAGTCCTCCATCAACAGGCCTTGTGCATCGCTCTTTGTTCTGCGGCTAATCACTTCCAATCACACTTAAAAGAAGATTAATTAAAATGCAGCTGCCAGCAAAACTGGTTCACTATCCCCCCCACCCCTTCCGCTCCTGTGAAATGGAAGACTGCAAATGACTGACTACAGGCCGGCCCATTCCCATACACCGGCCTGATGGTACGGTCCGACAGAGCATAACGCAGTTCAATGAAATGTCAGAGGGCCCGTCCGAAAATGTGTATGTCTACTGATAGACAGACAGACAGAGAAGTAGATGAGAGATAGATAGACAGACAGACAGGGAGATAGATAGATAGATAGATAGACAGAAAGATAGATAGATCATGTACACTTTATACAGAACTTTTAGACAGCCAGACAGATAGATAGATGATAGATAGATATTAGATTGATAGATAGATAGATAGATAGATAGATAGATAGATGATTGATATGAGATAGATAGATAGATAGATAGATATGAGATAGGTAGATAGATAAATATGAGACAGATAGATAGATAGATAGATAGATAGATATGAGATAGATAGATAGATAGATAGATAGATAGATAGATAGATATGAGATAGATAGATAGATAGATGATTGATATGAGATAGATAGATAGACAGATAGATAGATAGATAGACAGACAGATATGAGATAGGTAGATAGATAAATATGAGATAGATAGATAGATAGATAGATAGATAGATAGATAGATGATTGATATGAGATAGATAGATAGATAGATAGATATAGATAGATATGAGATAGACAGATAGATACATAGATAGATAGATAATATATAAATAGATATGAGATAGATAGATAGATAGATAGATAGATAGATAGATAGATATGAGATAGATAGATAGATAGATAGATAGATAGATAGATAGATAGATACATAGATAGATATCAGAGAGATAGCCAGACAGACAGTCTTATACAGCGGAGAAGGTATAAAGTACTATATTTACAGTCTATTTATAGCACAGAAGGTATAACATAATATACTCACAGGCTTATATAGCACAGGCAGTATAACTTACTGTACTCAGTCTTCTATAGTACAGACGGCATAAAGTACTATATTCACAGTTTCCTATAACACAGACAGGATACCCTACTATATTCACAGTCTTTTCCAGCACATACCGTATAACCTACTATATTCACATTCTCCTATAGCACAGAGGGCATAATGTACTATATTCACAGTCTTACATAGCACAGAGGTATATCCTACTATATTCACATTCTTCTATCGCACAGACGGTATAACCTACTATTATCACGGCGCCCGTGATTATGCGACATTTTGACAGACTTATTTTACTGGTGCCTTCTCATTGGCTGCGCTGTACAGCTCCTCCCAGTGAAAGCCTTTATATACCCTGGGCTGTCACTTAGTGTTTGCCCTTTCGTGGTGTACCTGATGCCTAGCGCTAGTTCCGTTTGTTTGATACCAGTGTATGACCCCTGACTACCTTCTGCTATGCTTCTGCTACTGTTCCTGCTTCTGTGTACCGATCCGGCCTGGCTGATGTTCCTGCTCCGTGTACCGACCCGGCGAGACCGACGACCCTGCTCCGTGTACCGACCTGGCGAGACCGACGACCCTGCTCCTTGTACCGACCCAGCGAGACCGACGACCCTGCTCCATGTACCGACCCGGCTTGGCTGACATTCCTGTGCTGTGTACCGAATCGGTTTGGCTGTAATTCCTGCTTCCTCCATGCCCGGCTGGGCGAAGAATCTGTCTGTGCCTGCTGCTACCATCTGTGCACATCTCTCACGTTATTGTGCATCCCAGAGCTACGGTACTCCATTACCGTGTGTAGTACAGTCCGTGGGTTTGAGTCTCAGTGTGTCATTGCTCCTCCACACCGTTCACTTGATCGCTTGGTCTACCGCTTTGGGTTCAGTTGGGCTCATCCGGTAGTCTTCCGTATCCTGACCATAGCGTTCATTAACCCCTTCGGGGGTGGTGCCTTATGCTGCTACTTGTTTCACCAGTGTTGTTCTCAACTCCGGTATACTTGTGCGCTTGGTCTTCCACTCTTGGTTCAGTTGGGCGCTTCCAGTTGCCTTCCACATTAAGACCATAGCGTACATTAACCCCTTCAGGGGTGGCACAGGCACACGGTGGTGGATAGTCTCAGTTGGGCATCCTTTCCTGGGACGAGCTCTGACTCACACAGTTGTAGTCTCCAGCGGGCGTACACCGTTGCAACCCTCCGTTCAGGTGAACCTTGCCTGATCCCTGCTGCTGTCCTGTCACTGTCGCTTCCCCTGTCTATAGGCGACATTGGGCCTCCGTTTATCTGGGCAATTGAGTCAGTGGCTTCACTGGCATTGCTGGACTCTATTACACTGTATCTATCATAGTTACCTGACCTGTGTCAGTATTGTGGTCTGTAAGTACATACTGGTCCCGTGTGGGTTAACTTGCTATGTAACCTGTCCTGTGTCAGTTATTTGCTGCTATATGCTGGACCCGTGAGCGTTATATTATTCCTTGTGTGCTTCAAGAAAATTGTGTTTTTACCAACATCTACTGTGTCTGAGTGTACTGAACCGTAACAACTATATTCACATTCTCTTATAGCAGAGAGGGCATAATGTACTATATTCACAGTCTCCTATACCACAGAGGTATATCCTACTATATTCACATTCTCCTATAGCACAGATGGTATAACCTTCTATATTCACAGTCGTTTAGCACAGAGGGCATAATGTACTATATCAGTGGTTCTCAAGCTTTTTTTGCTCAGGGCACACCTAACATGCAGTCTGTCATTTTTGGGGCACCCCAATAACTTTTTGTAATTTGTTAAAGGTATAATGAAGGTTACAAATACATAAAGATAGAGTTATTGTTAGACCTCACCACTAAAATAAACATATTGTGCATAGTAATAGCCTTTAATATACAGCTGGAAATCTAAATTCACATTTTTGTCAAAGCATTGTAGACACAATGGGGCACCCTAAGTGGATGTCCGTGGCACACCAAAGTGCCATGGCACCCTGGTTGAGAAACACTGTCCTATATTCACAGTCTTACATAGGACAGACAGTATAAAGTACTATATGGTCAGTTCAAGTTAATTTAGCTCTCAAATATTCTACTCACACCAGGCTTCTGAGGATATCCTATGAATTCTAGTTATCAAAGTGCCTAATCTGGGCTATAATTAATAATGGACGGAGAGACAGATCAAACAGAGAATAATAAAGGACTGGTGGATCAAACACAGAATAGCATATGGATTGATGGATAATACAAAGAACAGAATATGTATTGATAGAGAATAGCACACAAACTGACGGATCATACAGAGGGTAGTAAAGCTTTTTGTAGTGAAACAGCTGGAGTGTTGGAAACAAAGGGATGAAATCCAGATGGATGAGGGTGCAACGTCTGTGCAAACTCCTTTTGCTTATATCAGTTATCCAAAGCTGAGCGCTGCTGTACCCTTGTGTTGAAAAAAATATATTTTTAGAAGACAATCGAATAACACTTTTCTTGTTATCTCTTTTAGGTTCAAGACAATGCTTTGTGTCTACAAACCGTGGTTCTCCTTTTTGCACTTTGACACTCACGTTTGATCGAAACAAATATCAAGCACGAACACAGGCAGAAACTTTGAACAGAAGCACAGATAATGGACACTGAGAACAGGGACTATAAGCATACAACGGAGTGCCTCTCTCAGGGCAATCTTCGCCTAATTCTCCTGACTGTCCTTCACCTGCGGTTGTCCTTATCAAAAACTTCATATCAGTGCAATCATTCACAGCATGTACATTGAATCTAGTGGTCACTCTCAGATTTTTGCACTTTTTCTTCCCTTTTCTATCGATTGCTCATAAAAATTATCATAAATATGCCTCTGAACCTCAACATTCACATTCTTGTCAAAATCTTTATAGAAAATCATCAAGGCACCCTAAGTGGAAGTCCGAGACGCACCAAACTGCCTGTAGGCAGGCAATGTAATAAAGCGGTGGGGAATGCAAGCAGGGTACTGGGTTGTATAGCTAGGGGCATTAGTAGCAGAAAAAGGGAAGTGGCCATGCCACTCTACAGATCTCTAGTTAGACCTCACCTAGAGTATTGTGTACAGTACTGGAGACCTAGAGTATTGTGTACAGTACAGGAGACCCCCATCTCCAGAAGGATATATATACTCTAGAGTATTGTGTACAGTACTGGAGACACCATCTCCAGAAGGATATAGACACTCTAGAGAGAATTCAGAGAAGGGCTACTAAAATGGTGACTGGTTTACAGGATAAGAAATATCAGGATAGACTAAAGGATCTGAACATGTATAGCTTGGAGGAGAGAAGAGAGAGGGGATATGATAGACACATTCAAATACATGAAGGGATTCAACAAAGTGCAGGATGGAAGTGTATTTCAAAGGAGTAAAAATGTTAGGACAAGAGGCCATAGTCTAAAACTAGAGGGACACAGGTTTAGATGTAATGTAAGAAAGCTTTACTTCACTGAGAGGGTAGTCGATAAGTGGAATAGCTTACCAGTAGAAGTAGTAGAAGTTAATAAAGTGACAGAATTTAAGCATGCATGGGATAGGCATAAGGCTGTCCTTAACATAAGAAAAGACCAAAAAAGGTGTGAGGTTTTTACTGTAGTAAAATGGACAGACTAGATGGGCCGAAATGGTTCTTATCTGCCGTCAAATTCTATGTTTCTATGGCACACTACTTGAGAAACACTGTCTTACCTATATCTCGGGATGGAAAATGGTCAGTTCAAAATAATATGTTGGAATATGTTGCAGATACGCGTTGCTTAATGGGACAGTAACGTCTCTTTAAAAGTCGTTCGGTGAGTCTTCTGTATATTAAAAGGAACAGATAGCGCTATGTCTAAGATATTTTTTCTTTGTAGTTCAAAAGTTATGAAGCGATTAAGAACAGCTGCCCGCCCCTTTCTGGCCGCCTCACACTAAATCTGAAATCTGGCTGTGGGACCAGAGGGCTGCAGCGAGGGACAAACTTCATTCAGTAAGTATAAGGAAAATCCTGCGCCCCTTGACAAAGGAGGGCAGGATTTCCCTTTGCTTAATGAAGTTTGTCCCTCGCTGCAGCCGTCCTGACCAGACTTCATCTTCTGTGTGACATGGGGAGAAAGGACGGACGGGGGAACTTTATCTCTTCATAACTTTTGAACTATAAAGAAGAAAGGTCTTAGACATAGAACAATCTGTTACTTTTAATATACAGAAGACTAGGGAAACCTCTTTTAAAAATACATTAATATCCCTTTAATTTAGCAAAACTATGCTGAAATATCATTAATATGATAATAAATACCAACATGTAGAGCAAGCATAAAGGGGTTAACAATTAAAAAAGGAAAAAGATGGGATTCTGCAACATGCCCAGAATTTTTTACTTAAAATGTGTAGTAAACATTTATAAGGAAAAAAAAAAAAAAAAAAAAAAAAATATATATATATATATATATATATATATATATATATATATATATATATATTAGGGTAGGGATGGGCAACATGACAATCCCCAGCTGCTGCATGATTACATGTCCCATCATCCCCTGCCAGCCATGAGGTTTTCCTGCTGAGTAAACCAACTGTATAGCCACTGCTGGGACATGCTTTGTTCCAAATTAATTACAGTTCAAACTGTAAGAAATATCAGGATAGACTAAAGGATCTGAACATGTATAACTTGGAGGAGAGAAGAGAGAGAGGGGATATGATAGACACATTCACATACATGAAGGGATTCAACACAGTGCAGGAGGGGAGTACATTTCACAGGAGTAACAATGTTAGGGCAAGAGTCCATAGTCTAAAACTAGAGGGACACAGGTTTAGTAATGTAAGAAAGTTTTATTTCATTGAGAGGGTAGTAGATAAGTGGAATAGCCTACCAGCAGACGTGGTAGAAGTCAATACAGTGAGGGAATAAGCATATATGGGACAGGCACAAGGCTGTCCTGAACATAAGGTAAGATCAAGGACCTAATAAAGTTTGAGATTTTTACAGTAGGAAAAATAGCCAGACTAGATGGGTTGAATGTTTCTTATCTGCCATCAAATTCTATGTTTTAATGTTTTTAAGTTAACGATAGTACCATCTAGAATTGAGGCAGTTCACTCGAAGTTCAAGCAGTTAATTGCCTTCTGTGGAAAAGGTAAGCCGCTGGCCACAGCTCACCTTACAATGACAGCACTACCATTGTCAGTTTGAATGATAATAACTTTTAAATTAAACATCTCCAGGAATACCCTGGATTTATTTAGAAGCTATATACATATATATATATATATATATATATACTTTGCATCTCTTCCTGAGTTGTGTCTTAAAGCTGTTGTTCAACATACACATACTCTAAGGAATCCATGTATAAAGTGGAATCTGAGGCAAAAAGGTGATTCTTTGTTAAGCTTATTTGCATATGCCTACCCAGAATCCCTTGCAGTAGTAACAACACTGCAAATGTGAGATTTCTGTGAGAAAAGCAAGTCTTATGGCTTGACTGGTGTGTCAAATTTTTGTTTAACATTGTATCTACCACCCACCAAATTCAGGTGGAAGGGGTTTTTCATTCACTTTTTGTCCCCACCATAACCTTTTCAGAGTCAGTCTCTCTCTCTCTCTCAATCTCTCATGTTTTTTCATTTACAAATACTGATCCTTTAAGGAATTTATCTAAAAACACCCTATATGCTATTAACGCTACACAAATTACAATCTTTTCATGATATTGAGTTGAATCCACAACACATAAAGTTTAGGTCACAGTGGCTCAATCCTCCTGACATTTCTTTTGTACCTATACACCCTGGTCAACTGAAATTAAGGAAGAACATTTTATGAAATATAAAGAAGTGACGTGTTATTAAATTATTTGTTAATTACCGGTTCTATGAAAAATCCTTTCTACCCAATTGACTTTGTTGTCTACTAGTATTTCATTATTTAAATATATATATTGGAATACAAAATTAAAATAAGAAGACAATCATAGAAAACAGGATTTAAGTGGAATATAATTTTAACAAACACTAAAATGTATAATATTAATTGTATGTTTGTGTGTGTTTTATATATATATATACATATATATACATATATATATATATATATATATATATATATATATATACACACACATACGCATCTATTTTCTACATATTTAAATATACATAAGAAGGCTTCAATGTACTCGACATCACATTACATTGCTGTGATCCATTAATTATATATGTAACAATTATGGAAATCAGATTTGTGTAACTATGGTAACAATTTGGAATGATTCTGTATATGATATTATTGAGAACAGTGACATAGTAACACGGTTCGTGAGATTTAAAAAAAAAAGACATCTGCCAAGTACAACCTTTGCCAGATCTCCTTTTTTGAGCTACAGAAAAGTAAAATTCAACTGAACTCATTTCCAATTTTGTCCCAAGTGCATAAAAAAATTCTTACTGACGCCAACAGCCGTATGCTTGAACGATAAGTGCAAGAATTTGTACAAATACGAATTGTAGGAGAACTAAATCTTCCAATTCATTTCTAGGCAAATTTTATAAAAGACATTTAAATCAACGGGAGAGTGTTTGTTTAGTCTTTTTTTTGTTTTTGTTTTATGTTAGGTTTTAGCTCTCCCTTCTAATGCAAATGTTTTGCCAGGAATGTTTCTACTTATCGTTTGAATGTACAGCCCTTTAAAAGCCAACTGGATTTCTCCCAACATCCCACCTGAGTTTGAAAAAAGCTGTCCTAATAATCTATAATCTACTTGTCAAAAATATATAAAATTCATTTTATTGGTAAGTATCTACAATATATGACAAAGCAGTCTCCCAACACAAAAATTTATACACCCTTACTGTCAAAAAATAAATAAATCCCTTGCTTTGTTACTGTCTCCTAATCACAAACCACGGTAGTCCTTTTTAAAGAGATATTCCGCTGAAGCTCAAGGGGTTTCCTACACCAGTTTACATGACAGACGACCTTTGACTCTCAAGCTGTTAGACGCTACAGCTCCCAAAATCCTCCAAGCATCCGGGGTGATGGAAGTTCTTCTCCCCAAAGACTAGCGTGCCAGATTTCGCCCACCCCTTCCTTAACCCTTTAATACTAGAGTGGGTTAAAGCAATTAATCTGTAAGACCAGAGCAATCAGTACATGTTATTGGTTGGATTGATAAAACCAGATTAAAAAACTGTGCTGGACGTGTTTAACTCTTTTATGGGTACCAAATCAGATGTGTCTGAGAAAATATTCAAAACTGGCCGAGAGGACCATAAAAAAATGTTAACTTTTCATAATGAAAACGGTTGGATTCTGGAGACAGACCCGTGAGTGATGCAATGCACTGGAGCCATCAACTGGGGTTTAGTAATAATACATTCGTAACGTATTATGGCCCTTGATCCTTAAGCTACGGAGGCGCATTTCTGGAACAATATACAACTGCATCACAGGGAACAAATGAAAAGTCTGCATATTCCCATTGATTAAAATAAGGCTTTTAAAGGGTTAGTAATGTCCCATTATAATTTCATGATATTTTGAAGATATTAAAAAATATATATATCTGTAGCAAGTCCCGTCTCTAAAACATTTATATTTTTAGAGATATAACTCTTTAAACTTCCCACTCCCTTCCAGTTCACTGATGTCAGCTGTAAAGCTGACAGAAGTAGATTCGAGTCGGGCGACCCAACGGTGGCTCTTCAGCAGAGCCAAGTTACCACAATCTAAAAATCAGTACTTCATTGGAAAAGTCTACAAAGTATGCCTGGTTTGCAAGAACACTTTGTAGACTGTTCCAGTGAAATATTTATTTTTAGATAGTAGTATTTCAACTCTGCTGAAGAGCCGCCAGCTGGTCCTAGCACCAGGATCTCCTGCTGTCAGCAATACAGTTGATGTCAGTGCAAGGGGCGGGAGGGGGGAACTTTAAAACGTTTTATCTCTAAAAATAAAAATGTTTTACAGATGCTACAGATAATTTAGTTTTTTAATATCCACAAAATAACATGAAATTATAATGAGACATTACTAACCCTTTAACATCTGCAAAGCTAAGGAGGTCTCCAAAACATTGAGACGCTATGTTTTTAAGGGATAGTAATACTTTGTTTTATCTTTATTTTATTTTGTAGGCATTAAAAAAACATGAAGAATGATATAAGTCTTATTTCTCAAACCTTTATGGTTTAAGAGATATTCACAAGCAAAGTATCCCCTCCCCTGTTCAGCCAGATCAGAAGGGAGGTGCCCAGGTAGACTGCAGAGAGGGACAATCTTCAATTAAGATAAGGGAAAAACCTGAAAAACTTGTCAAGGGGGGCAGGGCTTTCATTGTTCTCATAGGAAGAAGATTGTCCCCTTCTGTTATCTGTCTGGTCTATGGACTGGATTCCACATCTGAGAAGAGATGGCTTACACTAGGTAAAAGGGGCGGGAGGGGAAACTTTGCTTGTGAATATCTCTTAAACCATAAAGGTTTGAGAGATAAGACTTATATCGTTCTTCATGTTTTTTTAATGCCTACAAAATTAAATAAAGATAAAACAAAGTATTACTATCCCTTTAATGACCTCTCTGGTATTCCATGGGTTAAAAGCCCCATTTCAAGCAATGAGAAAGTTCAGCCACAATGGTGCAATTGGTTCACTCCAGAATTGCATATTTTCAAGTTGATGAATGAGGCCCTTAGGTCCTCATTTACAGAATAAATGAGGTCAGATTCTGGGGCAATCCAATTGAGCCACAAAGGGTGTTTTGTAAATAGGAGAACTATGGGAATTTATGTAGGGATATTTTTACGACAACTGTGTAACGAGGGGCAGATTCATGGAAAACATTTTATTTTTCTTATATATTTAGCTATAAAATAGGGAACATATATTCTCATATGACATCAAAACAAGATGTATTCTGTCCCGACAAAATATATGTATAGCTGGGCTCTCCGAGTTCAGTCCTCAAGGGCTACCAACAGGCCAGTATTTAAAGGGTTAGTAATGCACATATTTAAAGGGGAACTACCACCCCACACAAAGTGTCCTGCAAAGAATTACCTATCTGGCGACTAGCTGATCAATAGTGCTACTCGTCAGAATAATTACCTCCTTATAGTGATTTCCTACTGCTCCCAGACTGACAGCCAGGAAACTTCCGGTACCTTAAGGTACTTAGCAACGCCTCCTAGAGCAGGCTGGGACTGACAGCGCAGACGTCACTATGCAAAGATGTCTGCACTGTTTCCTGGCTGTCAGTCTCGGGAGCAGTAGGAAATCTCTATAAGGAGGTAATTATTCTGGCGACCGGTACTACTGATCAGCTAATTGCCATATGGGTAATTCTTTGCAGCAAACTGTGTGGAGTGGTAGTTCCCCTTTAAGTTTATTCAATATTGTAGATGTTAAAAAAATAAAGTATATGGAGAAGGTCCTACCTCTCAAACCGTAATGGTTTGAGAGATATTCGCCGCTAAAGTTTAACACTCCCTCCCCTTCTCCTGACGTCAGCGCTCTACTGGCAGCAGGAGATCCTGGTCTTGGGACCGGCCGGTGGCTCTTCAGCAGAGCCGAAATTGGGAAATTTAAAAATAATTACTTTGTTGGAACAGTCTACAAAGTGTGACTGGTTTTCAAGCACACTTTGTAGACCGTTCCAATGGAGTAGTTCTTTTTAAATATCGCTATTTCGGTTCTGCTGAAGAACCTCCTCAAGTCGGCCGACACGGATGTCCTTCTGTCAGCTTTATAGCTGAGAATATCTCTCAACCCGTAAACAGTTTAAACCCATATTGCTCTCTAGTGGTCAAAATCTAATTAGATTTCCTGTTAGATTCTAATGGAGAGGAAAGTCAGAAAAGTCAGAGACATACAGTTCTCTATAGAATGTGATAGAAACTGCTGAGTCACTGCCTGTCAGTTAGAACTATCAGGAAGTAAACACAGTACATTCACTTCCTGTCAGTTAGAGCTATCAGGAAGTAAACACAGTAAATTCACTTCCTGTCAGTTAGAACTATCAGGAAGTAAACATAGTAAATTCACTTCCTGTCAGTTAGAACTACCAGGAAGTAACACAGTAAATTCACTTCCTGATTATTTAAACTGCTATAAATTTTGAATAAAACATCTGATAGCAATGGGGGTGACCTTGTTTTATTCAGCAGGAAAAGCTCTATAAAATATGTATTTTCATAAAAAAAAGTTTACTGCTCCTTTAACTCTACAGATCATTAAAATTTGCTTATGGTACTAACCATTTTTTTCCTGACAGATTTCGAGAACTTTACCTTTATGTGTGGGTTGCACACAATTAGCTGCACTGTATGCTAGCCATATTCCAAACTTACCCCTCACTGCGTGGGCTCCACCTAGATTCATTCATTGGACATTGTGGCACGTTATGCTAATTCCCTGCACAGTATGTTAATTAGTTCTGTTCTAGACCAATCTTACCCCACGCTGTGCTATTAGTCACTTCCCCAGCGTGTGGGCTCTGCCTGGATTCATTCATAGCACAGTGTGTGGTTATACCGACCCAGAGAATGAAACAAATTAGCATAAGGTGCCACACTGTACTTCTCTTTAAATTGAACTAAATTTATATTAAGACAGGTCTACTTTAACCCTCTGAGTGCTACAGCAGCAAACAACGCATTGCATAGCATTGCAGTCAAAGGATTAAGGCGCAAAATATTACCAGTTTCTAAGATAGGTAGCATTTCTGGGTTTTGTTTTTTAATGAATAAAGCATTTTGAGTTCTATGTGATTCTCTTTGCTACAGGGTTACTATTTTGATGATAGAGGGATTTGTAAGGAATTGCAGTGTGATGCGTTACCAGCCCCTACTGCTGTGTGTTAAATACTCAACCCTGGGCTTTGAAAAGCGCTCCTCAGACCTCACTGTGTTAATGTACCTGCTGAGAAGGTTGTACATAGAGCCTGCCCAAGCATTGTATTGTATGGCTTTCTCCTCAATGCATCTGCCTCACTCTACAGCAAAGAGACTTTCTTCATGTCTCTCGTGCCCTCTCCACAGGTGACACTGGCCATTTTGCATTATGATTCATGAGCTAATTTTACCCATACATACAAGGGAGGATAATAATCCAACTCAGCTAAAGTGTTCTATTCAGCTCCTGAAATCACACAGAGGTCGTCAGCTACATAGCAGGTGCTCTGAAAATTGTCATTCAACAGAAAAATGTTTATTTGTTGACAGTCCTAAAAAGAATATTAGGGAACTGATACTTTTTATTTATTTTTTACACTATAATACCGGCCACGCTAAATCTAGAGGACAATGTACAAATCTGGCAAACTTCATATCCGTGTCCGCCAGAGAAACACATGGTGGTGTCCAAATGGTGCCATTCACGCTCTAACATATTTGGTGCCTAATAGGCGTGGTAAACATTTTTTATGGTGAAATATATATTGTAGGGTGTTTCCTGTTGACTAAAATAAAGATACTCCCACAGCTGAGAGATGCATATTTCCAGTGTTATTACAATTTAAACCTATGTTTTGTTTTGTTTTTACAGTAATTGTGCCCTCTGGTGGTCAAATTCCAATTAATTATTCTGCTACATTCTGTTAGAGAGGAATGTCAATGACAAAACAGCTCTCCACAGAATGTTACAAAAACTGCTGAGTCACTTCCTGTCAGTTAGAACTATCAGGAAGTAAACACAGTAAATTTACTTCCTGTCAGTTAGAACTATCAGGAAGTAAACAGAGTAAATTCACTTCCTGTCAGTTAGAACTATCAGGAAGTATTTACACTGTCATTCATTTCCTGATTATTTGAACTGTTGTGACTTTTGAATAAAATAATTGACAGCAGTAGGAGTTACCTTGTTTTACACAGCAAGAGAAGCTGTATAACATATTGGTTTTCATTTAAAAAAAGTTTAATGCTCCTTTGATCAGGGTGACACTGAAATGTAGGGTTAAGAAACAGACTTTGAACTTAAAGGGATAGTAATACTTAAAATATAAAAAAATATGTTGTAGGGTTTATCCCCCCGCATAAAACAAGGATGCTCCCACTGCTGAAAGGTGTTTCATTCAAAAGTTATTAATTTTCAAAGTTGAATTTTTTAGGTGCAATATCAAAGTGGCCTGAAATTGTACAGTGGCGCTGTTGCTACACCATCCTATGGAGATTTATGGTCCCGGGACTAGAGCAGTCCATAGGATCGTGTAGCAACAGCGCCACTGTAAATTTTCATGCCACTGTGATATTGCACCTAAAAAATTCAACTTTGAAAATTAATAACTTTTGAATAAAACACCTTTCAGCAGTGGGAGTACTCTTGTTTTACTCAGGGGGATAACCCCTACAACATATATTTTTTTTTACATTTTAAGTATTACTATCCCTTTAAAAACCTGGAGTAATTCTACCGCAATCCAGCTGCCCCATACAGACAAACGGAAATTCCCCAGTTCTTAGACAGGTCTCTAATGCACTACAGGACGAAACAGGAAGTGGCTTCAATTTGGGTTTTGTTTGGCTTCCCCTTCATCAACACAGGAGATCTGGCAAAGGTTCAAAAGCATGTCCAAATGTCTTTTTTTCAACCTCATCAACTATGTTAACTTACACTTTTGACTTCTTGAATTGTATTTATCTTGTTGGAACTAATAACAATTAAACAAAATTCTAACTAGGCTTTAACAATTTTTGGTATTATTATTTATGGAAAACATGCAATGATATGTAATGGCATACTTTAAAAAAATGTCTCATATGAACCAACAGAGAACAATATTTTTAACTAGTTTAACTAGTGTACATGGGCCACAGTGCCGGGCAGCAACGGCCGTGGTACAGTCATGCGCAGTACACACTGCCCCCGTTGCGGGTGATAACGGAGAGGGGTGCTCCGAATTCAGACCGTAGTCTTTGAGAAGCACCGACTATGGTCTGAATTCAGAGCCCCGCTCCGTTATTAGCCACGGCACGGGTAGTGTGTACTGCGCATGACTGCAGCGTGCTCAACCATCTGTACTGCGCATGACAGCTTCTGACAAACATACATTAGCGAATAATTATATAGGATGCTGCTACTAAAAAAGAACTTTGGAATTTCTGGGGCAAAGCAATTGCACTACTGGGGACAAATAAAAATTACCCAAATTCCCGTTGATTTAAATGGGACTTAACCAACTGAATGCTAGAGAGTAATTCAATGAATTACTTCACAATGCATTGGAGACCTATCTAACACTCAAGTGTTTAAAAGCCCCATTTAAATCAGTTAACAATTTGGGAAGATTATGTTTCCCCTGCAGTGTAATTGGCTTATGCCAGAATTTCCAGTTCTTTTTAGTACATCAACCTCTGTATGTTATGAATGCATGTTCCTAAATTGATTGCATTAAAATGATTTTTGAAAAGCAATCCATTACAATCCTTGTTATCACAATTTTTTATTTGCCTTTTTGTGTTTTTTCCATTGTAAAATAATTCCCTTATCAATTCCGAAAAATTAGAATAAAATGAATAATTTAGCTGACACCTGAAAGATAATATGCACATGAATGCAGACCAATCCCACCTAAAAGTAATTATTTATTTAAGTAATCTAGAATATCTAGAATTTTTTTTAGTGGGACAGACGGAATGGCCACTGATAATAACATAGGAACTGGAGAGTTTATCTCACTGGAGAAGTTATCTCCTCTTTATCACACCTTAGTACATCTCCCCTGTAGTCTATAACTAAAGCTCTCCCATAGAATAACATAGGAACTGGAGAGTTTATCTCACTGGAGAAGTTATCTCCTCTTTATCACACCTTAGTACATCTCCCCTGTAGTCTATAACTAAAGATCTCAAATAGAATAACATAGGAACTGGATAGTTTATCTCACTGGAGAAGTTATCTCCTCTTTATCACACCTTAGTACATCTCCCCTGTAGTCTATAACTAAATCTCTCCCATAGAATAACATAGGAACTGGAGAGTTTATCTCACTGGAGAAGATATCTCCTCTTTATCACACCTTAGTACATCTCCCCTGTAGTCTATAACTAAAGATCTCCCATAGAATAACATAGGAACTGGAGAGTTTATCTCACTGGAGAAGTTATCTCCTCTTTATCACACCTTAGTACATCTCCCCCTGTAGTCTATAACTAAATCTCTCCCATAGAATAACATAGGAACTGGAGAGTTTATCGCACTGGATAAGTTATCTCCTCTTTATCACACCTTAGTACATCTCCCCTGTAGTCTATAACTAAAGATCTCTCATACAATAACATAGGAATTGGAGAGTTTATCTCACTGGAGAAGTTATCTCCTCTTTATTGCACCTTAGTACATCTCCCCTGTAGTCTATAACTAAAGATCTCCCATAGAATAACATAGGAACTGGAGTGTTTATCTCACTAGAGATGTTATCTCCTCTTTATCACACCTTAGTACATCTCCACTGTAGTCTACAAAAACACAATAGCAAATCTATGTATTAGGGCTGCATAAACCATTAAGAATCAGGGGAGTGGGTGTGTACAAATCTGGCCCTTAAATAGTGATGTTTTGTGTCACTCGGATCCAAAAAGGGGGAAAAAAAAAAGGGTTTCAGATCAACCAGAAATACACTCTGTCCTTGAAAAATAGCTTAAATAACCTAAAGTTCTTAAATTCATAAGCTGTATTTCTTTATGAGATATAATTATTTAAGAGGAACTTTCATGTTGTATAAAGTCTCCCTACAATTAATTAAGTATATGGCGACTAGCTTCAGAATAGTTCTATTACATCTCAGAAGTACCTGATTCTAAGGTTATCCTTAATCTTCGGAGACTGACGGTCGGATTAGTGCCGCCTGTACTGTCAGCCCCTTCCGGTTACCTTGTGGCACGCAGCAATGCTTCTTAGAGGAGACTGGGACTGACAACACAAGATGTCTGCACTGATGCCTGACTTCCTGTCTCCGAAGATTGAGGATAACTGTAGAATTGGGTACTTCTAAGATGTACACAAAACTCAAACTGAACTGCTCAGGTGGTAATTAGAACAACCGCACACACTAGGGGTAAAGATTCAATTATCCAGCATATATGAAATAATACTGACATTAAACGGTAAGTGGGTACTTCACTCAACGATAGCCGCTCTTGGACACCTTGATCCGATGATGACAAATTCGTCTCGCAGCAACTCCACCGGGAGCAGGTGCAACGTGCTAAGGAGAGTCCACATCGCAAAATCCACACAATGACGGCAACACAGCTCCTTCCGAAGTATAAAAAAATCTTCTTTTTATTGTCAGCAGAGCTAAAAACTTGTCTCCGGAAGTACAAAGGTGAACAAACAAAACACACGTGCACTCCTAACGCGTTTCAGACCTGTAGGTCCTCCTATGAGTAACGACCTACAGGTCTGAAACGCATTAGGAGTGCACATGTGCTTTGTTTGTTCACCTTTGTACTTCCGGAGACAAGTTTTTAGCTCTGCTGACAATAAAAAGATTTTTTTTAGACTTTTTTTTATGCTTCGGAAGGAGCTGTGTTGCCGTCATTGTGTGCTATTGTACTTCTGAGATGTAATAGAACTATTCTGAAGTTAGTCACCATATACTTAAAGGGATAGTAATGTTTCATAATAAAAGCATCTCTAATTAATCATCATAGTATTTGGACTTTGGAGAGTGTTATTTCAATTCTGTCACAGTTGTAGTACAAGAGTAATTCAATGACAAAGTATCCCCCTCCCACCCCTTTTATTGATGTAACACTGCTCAGCCAGATCAGAAGGGAGGTGCCCAGGTAGACTGCAGAGAGGGACAATCTTCAATTAAGATAAGGGGAAAACCCTGAAAACCTTGTCAAGGGGGGCAGGGCTTTCATTGTTCTCATAGGAAGAAGATTGTCCCCTGCTGTTATCTGTCTGTTCTATGGACTGGATTCCACATCTGAGAAGAGATGGCTTACACTAGGTAAAAGGGGCGGGAGGGAAAACTTTGCTTGTGAATATCTCTCAAACCATAAAGGTTTGAGAGCTAAGACATATCATTCTTCATGTTTTTTTTAATGCTTACAAAATAAAATAAAGATAAAACGAAGTATTACTATCCCTTTAATTATTGTAGGGTGACTTCATACAACATGAAAGTTCCGCTTTACTACTTAAAGGGATAGTAATACTACGTTTTAACTTTATTTTATTTTGTAGGCATTAAAAAAACATGAAGAATGATATGTCTTATCTCTCAAACCTTTATGGTTTAAGAGATATTCACAAGAAAAGTATCCCCCTCCCGCCCCTTTTACTGATGTAACACTGCTCAGCCAGATCAGAAGGGAGGAGCCCAGGTAGACTGCAGAGAGGGACAATCTCCAATTAAGATAAGGGAAAAACCTGAAAAGCTTGTCAAGGGGGGCAGGGCTTTCATTGTTCTCATAGGAAGAAGATTGTCCCCTTCTGTTATCTGTCCAGTCTATGGACTGCATTCCACATCTGAGAAGAGATTGTTTACAGTAGGTAAAAGGGGCGGGAGGGGGAAACTTTGCTTCTGAATATCTCAAAAACCATAAAGGACTGAGAGATAAGACTTATATCATTATTCATGTTTTTTTAATGTCTACAAAATAAAATAAAGTTAAAACGAAGTATTACTATCCCTTTAATGCAATAAACGTCTCTATAGGACACTGGTGCAGATGTACTAAGTGGTGAGAAAGTGTTCTAGAGAGAGATCTCTGAATACTGACTAAAGTCACCTAGAGGCAAGAACAGGACAATTAATTTGTACGTTAGTGGCCACATTCAAGAAGCAATTCTTTAGCAAATAAATTGCACCATAGGTTAAAAAAAAAATTAAATAAAAAAATGTCAATGCTTTAAATGTGTTTTTTTTTTAACTCTTTGACTACAAGAAGTTTCCAACACATTGCTTTGTAAACAAAGATTTAAAAAAATACCTATTGATTAAATTGCACGTTTATCCCCTGGAATGCTAGAGAGGTCTTGCATTGGTAATCTCTTTAGCATTTAATGGGCTAAAAATCATTCAGAATGTTTTGCCCCCTATAGTGCAGTTGGTTTGCTCCAGAATTAATCCTTTTTCTTCGTGTATTTGGATTTTAGGAGGGTTCCGATTTTGACTTTGCTACATAGAGGATTTTAGTACACACCCTTCCCATACTATTCCATGGAACATTCTTATCAAAGTGTGAAAATGAACCAGCTGGCTTCATAGAATATAAGATTAATTGAAAAACTTATACTAAATTAATACATCTTGCTTAGTAAGCTACCCTGTAAGCTTGTACTTATAGCACACTTTAACCACCAAAAACTGTAAGAGTAGTGGTTTATATATATTATAGCCTTTTAATTAATAATGTATATATTCCCATCATTAATTTTGCAGAGCTTTCTCATCAAAAGTCTGTAAAATATCCAACTTACATTTAATTTACTCAAATAATGTGTCTCTATACATACAGAACACTGAAATGTAAAAAATAATACACTACATTAAAGAAAAACAACACATACTGGTTAAAAATAAGGAAAAATATTGCTGTTCCATTTAAAAACTCTCAGTTTCACTGCAATAGTTTTAAATTGCGTATGTTTACAATTTTCATTGTAACATCTAGTTAAACGTATCGTTAAAACATTTGCTAGCCAGTTTACCAGGACAGAATATAAAACAGACAATACTGAATTTATCCAAAGTAATGTAAAAATTCTTACATCTTGTAATAAATAAATATTTATCTGTCCACTAGTAAAAATGCACCTAAAATTTTGGTAGATAAAACGTAAACGGTTTTATTTAAAGTTTTTGTTACATTTCAGTAAATCATTAGGTTTAATTCTAAAACACTGCTAAATTTCACATTCTTAAATGTTCAATTGCAAATTTTAAATTTCAATGAGTTTAAAGTGGAATTTATATTAATTTCTATACGTTTTACATTTAACTGTGGTTATTTTTTGATATGACATACTCCAAAAACTGCTGCATGAACTGTATCAGAATTATATTTCAATGTGTCTATATCTTTTAAATGAATAAATGAATGAATATGTTTATTTATATAGCGCCACAAGTGTACGCAGTGCTTTACAATTTCAGGGTTTAAACAATACAGGGTTACAGGTGCTTTGTAGAGTGAAACATTGGGTGCGAGGTCCCTGTCCAAAAGCTTATAATTTAAAGTTAAAATAACTTATTCTGAGTATTTTTTAGAATGAGAGAGGGAATAAAATGTAAACATTTTAAAAAATAATTATGTGGAAAACATTTATAAAACACACTGCCTGAGAGTGAAATTTTTTTATATTTTTCATTTCTCTTTTTAAAAATCTTTTAGATTTTAATCTCTGCAGCTACCAAAAGAAAATAAATTTCACCATCTACAAAAATTGCTACAAATCAAAAAACCAATTGTCTTAATAAATCCATAAACACCCAAATAAAATATGAATATTTATTGTGTCATTTTTTGCTATGTGACATTTTGAAAAAAAAAATTGCATTAAAATATGTAACATGTTAATAAATGTATTATATTAAATCACAAGCATGTTTGAACAGAAAAGCTCATTAAACACACTAAAACGTCATGATAAAATATTCTATTGTTAGTTTCACATTGAAACATATAATGAAAAAGGAAGGTAACGCTATTCAACTAAAATATTATAAACAATATATCTATCCATTTAATTTCCAATCAACCCTTTGAGTGCCAGAGGTTCCGTACCCCTCTGGCACTCAAAGGGTTAAAGAAGATGACTCTTTGGAACTGAAATCTGTAATTAGAATTCTGATATAAAACTTACATTGATTTAAAATCATATCTAAGAATGTCTGCTCCATCAAAAAAAAAAAAAAAAAAATTTTTAAAGCTTTTTCTCCAATGTCTACAAAAAACACTGTATCCGAATGTCATATCATGGCACAATAAAAAGGGTAAATGAGTTGCATGCATTCCTCTTTGTATAGAAATGCATTCATAGCAATTCCAGTGACAATAGTTTCCAGTTCCATTCATTTTCTAACATTGTAATTTCACATAAAAGGATTACAAGTATTATACACAGAAAAGAGCTGACCCAGTTCATAGGAGCAATCTAGTGGTTTATCATTATCTGCAAGAATATTCATGTCTCTTCTGGATTTAATCTATTTGTCCAAATATACACAGATACATGTTTAACCCCTTCCCGCCCGAGGACGTACATGTACATCCCGACCGGATGTCCCAGAAGGACAGAGGACGTACATGTACGTCCCGGAAGTCATTCTTCATAATGCTGAAAAAAAAAAGAACCACGGGCGTTAAGTGCCGGCCGCGTGTGCGTGCGGCCGGTCACTAAGGGGTTAAAGAAGGCACAAATCAAATAAAAACATGCAATAAACTTGTTTTACGCTCTATGTCTAGCTAACACTTAATATAATAACGACTAGTTATGCATTTAAGTCAGTGGTTCTCAACCTGTGGGTCGGGACCCCTTTGGGGGTCGAATGATGATGTGCCAGGGGTCGCTTAAAACCATCAGATATTTATATTTCAATTCATAACAGTAGCAAAATTACAGCGATGAAGGAGCAACGAAAATAATTTTACTGTTAGGGGTCACCACAAGTTGGGAAATTTTATCAAAGGGTCGCGGCACTAGAAAGGTTGAGAACCGCTGCTTTAAGTGGTCACATTGCACCAAAATGTATTACTATGACAGTCTATGGACAGTTAAAGTGTTGTTCCTTTGGGTCATGACCAGAGATATGTACTAAAACAGTGCAGAAAAAAGAGAAGCTTTCTTCCTTATCCTAATGCCCTTTAGTCCACATGAAAGTCCCTAAAAATGCATTGCATTGTTCACTCAGAACTTGTGCATTGGCAAAGTTGTACGCTATTATGTAGTTATTATGGGTTTATACATAAATGCAGGCACTTGATCAGTGAACCAGTTAGCGCAGCTCTTGCTCTGCACAAGAGAATTTCTACATTACCTTTAGTGAATTCCACTAAATTAATTTCTTCAATGCAATGGAGATATCTCTAGACTCCAGGAGTTAAACCCGTAGTTTAAAGGGATAGTAATACTTTGTTTTATCTTTATTTTATTTTGTAGGCATTAAAAAAAACATGAAGAACGATATAAGTCTTATCTCTCAAACCTTTATGGGTTGAGAGATATTCACAAGTAAAATTTCCCCTCCCACCCCTTTTACCTAGTGTAAGCCATCTCTTCTCAGATGTGGAATGCAGTCCATAGACCAGACAGTTAACAGTAGGGGACACTCTTCTTCCTATGAGAACAATGAAAACCCTGCCCCCTTGACAAGTTTTTCAGGTTTTTCCCTTATCTTAATTGAAGATTGTCCCTCTCTGCAGTCTACCTGGGCACCTCCCTTCTGATCTGTCTGAGCAGTGTTACATCAGTAAAAGGGGTGGGAGGGGGATACTTTGCCATTGAATTACTCTTGAACTACAGCACTGACAGAATTGAAATAACACTCTCCAAAGTCCAAACACTATGATGATTAATTAGAGCTGCTTTTATTATGAAACATTACTATCCCTTTAAAGAAAACTGACACTTGTCTTTATCCTCCCAAACAGTGGGGTCATCCATCTTTACAGCACTTACAAGATTATTCCTCATTGCAACCGGTATCCAAACTGGCACTGAAAGGATTAATTTATTCCACCTGTTTAATGAAACTGGATAGGTCCTAACAGCTTTAAAAGCAGGCGTCACAAGTAGAGATGCAATTTTAGGACACGTGACCAAGCAATGATCCAGGTTGTGCCTCACAGGTCAGAGAACTCTGCTCCGCTGAGGTTAAAACGTCCCTAACTAATAAACCAAAACTCTCTAAAACCATTAAAGTGATTGGAAAACAAAAAGCACATAGTATAAGAAAGGGGTGTTAAACAACATTCCTAGAGTACCAAGACAGTACATCATTTTGAGATATCCTTTATTTTGCATTCATTACTTCATCCTGTGTAAAATTAGGAATACCCCAAAAATGTGCACTGCCCTGCTCCATTAGGTATGCAGTTTGATACCCTCTGACATAAGCAGCATAAATGGATAACAAGCTGTTTAGTGACAGATCCACTTTACTAGAAAACTATTTTTTTTCACATTTAGCAAAACAAGAGAATTCCCAATCCTGAGGTATTCTGAACTGAAAACTTATCACAGTCCAATTTTTAATTTTCTTTTACTCAAGCTGTAACAATAGCTCCAACTAATGTCCAAAAGGCATTATTTTTTATAATACACTCTGTGGTAGAACTTGAGTCAGACTATGGTCCTCCTAAACAAGTGATAAGGACAGCACCACCTACTGACCACAAATGGAAATTGCAACATAATAAAAAAAAAATATTAAGTTTGAGCTTTAATAACATTTGAAGTAATCGCCTCTCATTGCTGGAGTAACCATCTTTAGTCCGCATGAAAGTCCCTATAAATGCATTGCATTGATCACTCAGAACTTGTGCATTGGCAAAGTTGTACGCTATTATGTAGTTATTATGGGTTTATACATAAATGCAGGCACTTGATCAGTGAATTAGTTAGTGCAGCTCTTGCGCTGCACAAGAGAATTTCTATATTACCTTTAGTGAATTCCACTAAACTAATTTCTTCAATGCTATGGAGATATCTCTAGACTCCAGGAGTTAAACCTGTAGTTTAAAGGGATAGTAATACTTTGTTTTATCTTTATTTTATTTTGTAGGCATTAAAAAAAACATGAAGAACGATATAAGTCTCATCTCTCAAACCTTTATAGTTTGAGAGATATTCACAAGCAAAGTTCCCCTCCCGCCCCTTTTACCTAGTGTAAGCCATCTCTTCTCAGATGTGGAATCCAGTCCATAGACCAGACAGATAACAGAAGGGAACAATCTTTTTCCTATGAGAACAATGAAAGCCCTGCCCCCCTTTACAAGTTTTTCAGGTTTTTCCCTTATCTTAATTGAAGATTGTCCCTCTCTGCAGTCTACCTGGGCACCTCCCTTCTGCTCTGGCTGAGCAGTGTTACAGCAGTAAAAGGGGCGGGAGGGGGATACTTTATCATTCAATTACTCTTGAACTACAACTCTGACAGAATTGAAATAACACTCTCCAAAGTCCAAATACTTTGATGATTAATTAGAGCTGCTTTTATTATGAAACATTACTATCCCTTTAATGGATGACAGACAATGCAATTAATTAACACTTTAAGGCCAAGAGGGTTGCTCAAAGCATTACTTTACAATGAGGTGCACCGCTCTCTCGACCTAAAAGAGTTACGGACTATTTTTATATATGTTACAATAGTAATAGGAAACATATAAAGCTATGCAGTACATTTGTACTGCTATTGCATCTGTTCTCCAGGGAGAGTATTAATTACACGAAACACACTAGCTACAAAGAAACAAGGAAGATATTTGGAATTTTAGCAGATAAAAGGAAGGCATTACTAACAAAGCTAATTTCTCAGTTTATAACGGAAAATGGCTCCTTGTAAGAAACTTGTCCCTACATCCCATTGGTGGGAAAGGAGATCTTAAGGCAGATAGCTCACCTCCAACTGAGCCCTCATCAATCAGGATAAATGTAGATAGAATTATTCCTCTAATAACAGCTGATTGAGTATTATCTGAGCCAGTGATTATGAAGTAACTGAATTATAAGATTGTGCACTAATCTAATGACTTGGTGAATTTTGATAACATCCTACTTTTCGGTGTACTAATCTGCAATATCTTGGGGGATTAAATGAATTTTTAGCACAAATAATACGGCTGAAATCTGTGTATATATTACACATCAGAACATAAACCTCTCACGCAGACACCACTTAGTTCTTCCTAATACAAAGAGATCAGCATATGTACTTATTACGTCTTCCTAATACAAAGACCTCAAAACCACGTATACATTGTCTCACACCCCGGACTTGTTCAGCTGTCTATGTGTATAGGTAGAACCACACGCATACACCATACCTCCCAAATGTTCCTCTTTAGGAGATATTAGGGATCTGTACCTTCCTAATGTCACTCTTTAGGAGGGACAGTCCCTGCTTGAGACCCAAATCCCTCTGTCCCTCTTTCCCACCCTGTTGTCCCTGTGTTTAGGAGATCAGAATGTGTGGTGTTTATATAAGTGTATCACCCTGGTGTCCCTGTGTTTAGGAGATCAGACTATGTGGTGTGTATATAAGTGTATCACCCTGGTGTCCCTGTGTTTAGGAGATCAGACTGTGTGGTGTATATAAGTGTATCACCCTGGTGTCCCTGTGTTTAGGAGATCAGACTGTGTGGTGTGTATAGAAGTGTATCACCCTGGTGTCCCTGTGTTTAGGAGATCAGACTGTGTGGTGTGTATAGAAGTGTATCACCCTGGTGTCTCTGTGTTTAGGAGATCAGACTGTGTGGTGTGTATATAAGTGTATCACCCTGGTGTCCCTGTGTTTAGGAGATCAGACTGTGTGGTGTGTATATATGTGTATCACCCTGGTGTCCCTGTGTTTAGGAGATCAGACTGTGTGGTGTGTGTATATAAGTGTATCACCCTGGTGTCCCTGTGTTTAGGAGATCAGACTGTGTGGTGTGTATATAAGTGTATCACCCTGGTGTCCCTGTGTTTAGGAGATCAGACTGTGTGGTGTGTATAGAAGTGTATCACCCTGGTGTCCCTGTGTTTAGGAGATCAGACTGTGTGGTGTGTATAGAAGTGTATCACCCTGGTGTCCCTGTGTTTAGGAGATCACACTGTGTGGTGTGTATATAAGTGTATCACCCTGGTGTCCCTGTGTTTAGGAGATCAGACTGTGTGGTGTGTATAGAAGTGTATCACCCTGGTGTCCCTGTGTTTAGGAGATCAGACTGTGTGGTGTGTATAGAAGTGTATCACCCTGGTGTCCCTGTGTTTAGGAGATCAGACTGTGTGGTGTGTATAGAAGTGTATCACCCTGGTGTCCCTGTGTTTAGGAGATCAGACTATGTGGTGTGTGTATATATGTGTATCACCCTGGTGTCCCTGTGTTTAGGAGATCAGACTGTGTGGTGTGTATATAAGTGTATCACCCTGATGTCCCTGTGTTTAGGAGATCAGACTGTGTGGTGTGTATATAAGTGTATCACCCTGGTGTCCCTGTGTTTAGGAGATCAGACTGTGTGGTGTGTATAGAAGTCTATCACCCTGGTGTCCCTGTGTTTAGGAGATCAGACTGTGTGATGTGTATATATGTGTATCACCCTGGTGTCCCTGTGTTTAGGAGATCAGACTGTGTGGTGTGTATATAAGTGTATCACCCTGATGTCCCTGTGTTTAGGAGATCAGACTGTGTGGTGTGTATATAAGTATATCACCCTGGTGTCCCTGTGTTTAGGAGATCAGACTGTGTGGTGTGTATAGAAGTCTATCACCCTGGTGTCCCTGTGTTTAGGAGATCAGACTGTGTGATGTGTATATAAGTGTATCACCCTGGTGTCCCTGTGTTTAGGAGATCAGACTGTGCGGTGTGTATATAAGTGTATCACCCTGGTGCCCCTGTGTTTAGGAGATCAGACTGTGTGGTGTGTATAGAAGTGTATCACCCTGGTGTCCCTGTGTTTAGGAGATCAGACTGTGTGGTGTGTATAGAAGTGTATCACCCTGGTGTCCCTGTGTT
Organism: Rhinophrynus dorsalis; assembly: GCA_037306005.1. Lineage (NCBI taxonomy): Eukaryota > Metazoa > Chordata > Amphibia > Anura > Rhinophrynidae > Rhinophrynus > Rhinophrynus dorsalis. Next base: position 9,579,071 of record CM074728.1, read on the forward strand.
TAGGAGATCAGACTGTGCTGTGTGTATATAAGTGTATCACCCTGGTGTCCCTGTGTTTAGGAGATCAGACTGTGAGGTGTGTATATAAGTGTATCACCCTGGTGTCCCTGTGTTTAGGAGATCAGATTGTGTGGTGTGTATAGACGTTTATCACCCTGGTGTCCCTGTGTTTAGGAGATCAGACTGTGTGGTGTGTATATAAGTGTATCACCCTGGTGTCCCTGTGTTTAAGAGATCAGACTGTGTGGTGTGTATATAAGTGTATCACCCTGATGTCCCTGTGTTTAGGAGATCAGACTGTGTGGTGTGTATATAAGTGTATCACCCTGGTGTCCCTGTGTTTAGGAGATCAGACTGTGTGGTGTGTATAGAAGTGTATCACCCTGGTGTCCCTGTGTTTAGGAGATCAGACTGTGTGGTGTGGATATACATGTATCACCCTGGTGTCCCTGTGTTTAAAGGGATAGTAATACTTCGTTTTAACTTTATTTTATTTTGTAGGCATTAAAAAAACATGAAGAATGATATACATCTTATCTCTCAAACCTTTATGGTTTATGAGATATTCACAAGCAAAGTTTCCCCCTTCCCGCCCCTTTTACCTACTGTAAACAATCTCTTCTCAGATGTGGAATACAGTCCATAGACTGGACAGATAACGGAAGGGGACACTCTTATTCCTATGAAAACAATGAAATCCCTGCCCCCCTTGACAAGCTTTTCAGGGTTTTCCCTTATCTTAATTGAAGATTGTCCCTTTCTGCAGTCTACCTGGGCAGCTCCCTTCTGCCCTGGCTGAAAAGTGTTACATCAGTAAAAGGGGCAGGAGGGGGACACTTTGCTTGTGAATATCTCTTAAACCATAAAGGTTTGAGAGATAAGACTTATATCATTCTTCATGGTTTTTTAATGCCTACAAAATAAAATTAAAACAAAGTATTACTATCCCTTTCAGAGATCAGACTGTGTGGTGTGTATAGCAGTGTATCACCCTGGTGTCCCTGTGTTTAGGAGATCAGACTGTTTGGTTTGTATATAAGTGTATCACCCTGGTGTCCCTGTGTGTAGGAGATCAGACTGTGTGGTGTGTATATAAGTGTATCATCCTGGTGTCCCTGAGTTTAGGAGATCAGATTGTGTGGTGTGTGGATAAGTGTACCACATTGCTCTACAGCAATAAAACTCACACTAATGTCTGTATAAATGTCAGTATATGCGTTTCTAAATCAGTCTGTGTAAATAAAATAATTTGGTGTTGTTCTGAATCATTTACTCAGTTACACAAAGAGGTGTCAAAAGGTTATGAAATAACCTAAAAGTTCTAGGTAATATACTGCCCACCAGCCACGCCCCCAGCAGCACCAGCTAAAACACAAGTGTCCCCCTTTCTCACCATTTGAAATGTTGGGAGTTATGCATACACTATCTAGCATACCAGTAGTTAACCCTTTCAGTGCCAGAGGGGTACGCAACACATTGCAGGCATTGAAAACTACGACCCCCATCACACGGCTTGTAGATCCAAGCAGTTGGAGCTGCACACGTTGCCTAACCCGGTTATAATCTCTGCAGGGCAAATCCAGATCCATGAAATGAAATTTTGTTTAAAGCTAAAGACCCATCTCTTTTATCAGGCATTCAGTCAACTCATGTGACTATAAGGAACTCTTAAAGGGGAACTACTACCCCAACATAATTATGTCTTTAGTAATTTATCTTCCTCTTCTTAGAAGCACTGTGTAGTTTTTAAAAAAAAAATGCTTTAAAAAAGAATAAACTGTAAATTACCTTAGTACCTGGTATCTTCTGTCCCAATGGAATCCTTATGAGCATGTTTCACACGGTGTGAACAATCCGTCGTGCGTCACTAGGGTTGCCACCTTTTCTTCAAAAAAATACCGGCCATGGCATTCCCTCCATAGACTTAACATTGGAAAGAAGCCAACTTTTTACCGGCCTGCCGGTAAAATACCGGCTGGGTGGCAACCCTATGCGTCACACAGCTCTGTCACGTGACCCGGTGCACTCCTTGCTGCATGTGCGTTCAGGTCTTCTCACCATAGTGCGAGTGCGTTCCTGTGAAGCGCTCGCACTACATAAACCAGAAGACGACTGTGGGCTGGGTCTTCCCTCTTGAGTGACAGGCGCCCTGTCACATGAAGCATGTACAGTGGTCTTTTTTCAGCAAGATGGCGGCGGCCTGATCGAGCTTACTACACAGATAACGGGTCAGGTTAAAACATAACTAAATACTTTAGAGATGATTGCCTAACGTTTTCTTGTTACCTGGTGGGGTATTTAAAGGGATAGTAATGTTTCATAATAAAAGCAGCTCTAATTAATCATCATAGTATTTGGGCCATGGGGAGTGTTATTTCAATTCTGTCAGAGTTGTAGTACAAGAGTAATTCAATGACAAAGTATCCCCCTCCCACCCCTTTTACTGATGTAACACTGCTCAGCCAGATCAGAAGGGAGTTGCCCAGGTAGACTGAAGAGAGGGACAATCTTCAGTTAAGATAAGGGAAAAACCTGAAAAACTTGTCAAGGGGGGCAGGGCTTTCATTGTTCTCATAGGAAGAAGATTGTCCCCTGCTGTTATCTGTCTGGTCTATGGACT